>CM021100.1:9267708-9394888 GCA_007115665.2 Sequoiadendron giganteum | reverse complement strand
AAGAGGGTATAGGGCTTGAGGGATTAAGAGGGTATAGGGCTTGAGGGATTATGGTTTATGGGTAGAGGGTTGAGGGTTGAGGGTTGAGGGATTAAGAGTGTATAGGGGTTGGAGGATTAGGGTTTAAGGGTTGAGGGATTAGGGTTTAAGGGTTGAGGGTAGAGGGTATTGGGTTTAAGGGTAGAGGGTAAATAGTTTAAGGGTTTAGGGTTTAACCTGGTTAAGGGTTGAGGGTTGAGGGTTTGAGGGTTTAAGGGTTGAGGGTTGAGAGTTGAGGGTTGAGGGTTGAGGGTTGAGGGTTGAGGATAAAGGGTTTAGGGTTTAAGGGTTAAGGGTTAAGGGTAGAGGGTTTATGATTTAGGGATTACGATTTATGGTTTAAGGGTAGATGATGTAGGGTTGAGAGAGAGAGAGGGGTTGAGGGTAGAGGGTAGAGGGTAGAGGGTTAAGGGTAAAGGGTAGAGGGTTTAGGGGTTTAGTGTTTATAGTTTAAGGGTAGAGGGTTTAAGGGTCTAGGATTTTACTTGGTTAAGGGTAGAGGGTAGAGGGTTGAGTGTTTAGGGTTTAAGGGTAGAGGGTAGAGGGTAGAGGGTAGAGGGTAGATGGTAGAGGGTAGAGGGTAGAGGGTAGAGGGTTTAGGGTTTAGGGTTTAGGGTTTAGGGTTTAGGGTTTAGGGGTTAAGGGTAGAGGGTTTAGGTTTTAGGGATTATGATTTATGATTTAAGGGTAGATGGTGTAGGGTTGAGAGAGAGAGAGAGGGGGATTGAGGGTAGAGAGTTAAGGGTTAAGGGTTCAGGGTTTAGGGTTTAAGGGTTTAAGGGTTAATGGTATAGGGTTTATAGTTTAAGGGTCCCACTCCCTCTCTTAGGTCTTCCCTCCACCATAACCGAATAAATCTCTCCCTCTCAAGTCTCTCTCTCTTGGGTCTCACTCCCTCCCATGCTACCTAGAATAATCTATGTCACTCCAATGCCCTCTCTCACATTCCCTCTCTATCAAGCCTCACTTACCTCCCACCCTACCTAGACAAATACATTTCAATCCAATCCCCTCTCCCACACACCCTCTTTCTCTCTCTCCCCCTTTGGTATTTTTGTATCTCTCAGGTCTCATCCCTCCCAACCCCTCTCCCATTGTCAAGTATTTTCTCCCATTGTAACTGGATAGCTCTCTATCCCTCTCAAGTCTCTATCACTCTCAAGTCTCACTCACTACCACACTACCTAGACTAATCTCTCTCACTCCTATGACCTCTCTCTCTATCTCGAGTGTCACTCCCTTTGTCTCTATGGAATCTCTCCCTTTCAAAACAACACATTTGGCGCTCGCCAAATGTGTTTTATCTTCAAACGGTAAATAAGGGTTGACCCCATGATTCAGACCCACATGCTTCTATATTTGTCTGATTCAACGCTTTATCCGATTTAGAAACACCTTTTTTTATGCAGTTGACTTCATGTTGTACCAATCTATGCTTGATCCATCACCTTTTTACCACCAATCTGCATGGTAGACAACGTAGAAGAAGACATTTTGAAGTTTCTACATCATTTTACATTATCTAAGGTAATATATTCATTTTGGTAAAATTGAAATATTTATATTTAGTATATTTGTTTGTTTTTGACAATATAACTAAATTTCTTTAATGATTTTATTAATCATAACAATTAGACATAGAATTCAACATTAAATTAGATGGGATTTGCATAAAAAAGTTTAATTTTTATGAGTTTGAAGAACAAAAAATGAAAAACATGACATTTACTTAACAAAAATTTACTTATGAATTCTATTTGCATTGCTTATAGTAGTTCATTTCCAGCATGGCTAGTGGAATTCACTCTATTTCATTTTATTTTCAACTAATTTGGAAAACCTAATAGCTTTCATCAATGTTAATGCAAGTTTCCATTATTTTTTTTGTTCCATAAAAAAATCACCTTCATCACATGTGCTTAGATAAATTCAAGTGAGATGACATAGTTTTTAATGCAGGTTTCCATTCATTCATACCATTTACCTTTCTAATAAATTAAAATATGGAAAATTTTGTGCAATTGAGAATTCTTATCGTCTTTCTTAGTTACCTCATTGCCAAAGAAATAGTGAATAATTATAAGATATAGCATCACAAACCCTTCTTTGAATTTATATTCTTCATGACTTCGTTGACAATCACAAATTGGGTTTTGAGAACAATAAAAACAAGATTCTCTAATTTTCATTTAGGTGGAAAAAACTTATACCCTAGGTTTGTGATGTAGAGCAAGGAGACAAAACCTTCAACAACCAGAATTAGATCAGTTTTAAACAATCTTCAATCTCAAAAACCTCAATTCAATGCTCAACTAACCAATTCACATTCACTTCCTTGTAGAATTCACAATAGAGAAAACTGTTCATATCTTATCATATCTTAGTCGCTAGAACCCTCGCTAATGCATCTAAACACTAAACCCTTGCTTTAGGCCTTTCTATTCTTGAAACAAGGAGGGTTTATTAAAAATCAATGTTCAGGCCTCTGGTGTAGGAGCACCTTGTAAGCTCAATTTTGTCAAAAAGGTCATCTTTAGTGAGCATGGTCAAATGATAGGATTTTAGTTAATATTGAGTATTTTTTGTTCAATAAGGTTAATTATAGACCATTTTATAATGTATTTGGAGCTAAGGGAGTTCAGTTGTGTCATAGGTTGCAATTTGGCAAAATGTGGTCAGAAAAGTTGCTAAAAGATGCAAACGTTGTAGAGTTAGGTGCATGCAAGGTTAGGTAAGTAGAATGTCAGTTCTAGGAGTTTTTTTATGTTGTTATGAGTCCATAGATGTGAGGAGAGCCTCGAGGAAGAGGTGAGAGTATGGAAAAAATGAAGAAGATCAAGAAGTATTCCTCGTTTTTAGTGTAAAATTCTGAGTTTTGATTGGTAAATCTATATTTCAAACCACTGTGCGGCCCCACAAAAGTGGTTCATGGTCTAAAAGCTATGGGAAATGTTAAAATGTATTACCTTTTATTTTTAGTTTGTTTGTTTGAATTTCATGGAGGTTTGTGAGTTTTATAATCATTTTGGTGCTAACGGGTATGAAACCCTGTTTTGGGGTTTTGAACACTAAAGAATATGTGTATGAAATTTTACTTTGGTGAATACCTCTTGAACTTAGTGAAATGAAGGCCGACAGGTTGTTTTCCATGTTCAATAAGGATTCAAGAGTTGAAGATTTGATGGAAGTTTTTTTCTGAGTTGTTTTCATAGTTGATTTCCTCTGTATCTTGACGAAAAATCGAGGTTTCAAGTAAGGGTTTGAGGAAATAACAATGCTAAAGGTTGGGAGTAAGTTCTAGAGCATGTGCAAGCTATTTTTAAATTTTTCCAAGTATTGATTGAGTGTGGTGTGTTGAGGAAGTTCGGGTTTCAATAAACCCCTAGGGGAAACCTAGTTTGAAATAGCTTAGAGTGAGGGTTTGAAGTTTGGTACCCTATTGAATGTTCTAGTCCCTAAAATAGGTACATTATGAGGTTTGACAACCTAAAAAAATACTATCCATGGAGATCAAGAGCTTTGAAGGTGTTTAAAGGAGTGTCTCTTTGTAAGAGTGGCCTTAGTGGCCTAGTTTCTTGAGTGGAACATGGCTAGTTTGAGGTATTTTATCCAAAATATTTTATAGTAGTTTTGAGATATGTTTTAGGACATGAAAATGGTATCTAAAAATGTTGTTACGGTCTTCATAAGTTATCTAGTTCATTAGATATGAGTGATTGTCCTATGAGGAAGGATTACTAGTTTGTATGTGGTTAAGGAGTGAGTGATACAAAATTTTTGCAGGGGAACCTACATCTTGTATTGAAAACAAATGGATTATTGGAAGGTCTAATAGACTAGGTTGAATTTTCTTGATTAATAAGCAACGAGGAAGTTGCAAAATATATTGAATTGTAAAAGTTGTCAATCAATGTCAATGATGACAAATGAGGTCTAGGTGGATAGAGTATGGAATAGGTTTTATTTTCATGTTTCATTTCATGAATAAGGTCAATCAAAACCATTTAAGGTGTATTAGGTTGATTTTTAAGTCTTGTTGGTCAAATGTGCAAAAAAATGCATTCTTGCTACAAAATTGTTAGTATTTGAATTTGTAGCCTTTTGAAGGAAAATCCTTAAATTTGGATGTAAATGTGCAAGAATGAGGTCAAAAGGTTGTAATATGGTGAATTAAAGGTGTTTGAGTGATTTAGGAGTCCTTAGGTATCAAACTTAAAAAGTTGCAAAATTCATGTAATGTTGTCATGTGTAAAAGGTCTGAAATGCAACTTAATGAAGATTAGAAGGTCTTAATGATTAAAAATCAGTTATGGGTGCTGGAGGGAGTTGGAATGAAATAAAAATATGTATAATAACCTTCAATTCCTCAAAGGAGAGGTTTTTGGTTGATTTGTAACCCGTTTTTGATCAAGAAGAACGTTATTTTCCATAAATTTATTGGTTTCTCTCACTTTTGTTGTTGTTGTACAGCTTGTACAGACTCTAAGATGATCTAAAAATGGTTTGATATTTTATATTAATGAATTATATTTCATTTTAACCTATATAGAGGTTCTAAATCTTTGTATAGAGAAAATTATCTTGGTTTTGTTGCTACTACCTACTTTCACAGTGTTCTTGGATTGAAGGGTTTCATGATGTAATTCGACCCATTCCACTTTTTGTGCCTATCGTAACTTATGGAATGGGTCCTCTAACTTTTAAAATACATTTCTAACCTATTTATAATGTTGTGGGGTCAAGATTGGGTGTTTGGGATGATGTTCTAGGATTGTAGCAGGGTATTTTCATGGTGAAAATG
This sequence comes from Sequoiadendron giganteum, assembly GCA_007115665.2. NCBI lineage: Eukaryota > Viridiplantae > Streptophyta > Pinopsida > Cupressales > Cupressaceae > Sequoiadendron > Sequoiadendron giganteum. The sequence goes on along the minus strand of CM021100.1, from coordinate 9,390,048 downwards.
AGGGCTTGAAACTTGGTGTTTTGACAAAATGTGGGAAGGAATATCCCACAATGTATTATTCACCATGTGCAGGGTTTGTTAAGTTTGTTTGGTGCTTTGTATGGGTCTGGAAGGTCTGGGAGATAGGAGTTTCATTAAAACCCCAAGTATTTTGCTTGAAATTGAGGGTTTGGTGTATTAGGGGTCTAGAGGTCTTGGACCTGGAAATAAATCAGGAAATTGGATGTTTTGACACATAAAATACTTTTTTTTGAGGATTTTGAGTGAATATATAGTGTTTAAAAGGTACTCTCTTTGTAAATTAGGCCAATTGAATAGCCTTTTCCAAGGTGGGTCTATTGGAAGTCAATGTTGGTCCAAAGGAGTTGATGTTGGGGTTTACCTATGTTTTATAGCTTGAAAATGGGTATCTTAATCACCCCTAATTTTTTCAATTGTTTTGAAAAATCTTGTTGAAAAGGCCCTCAAACCGGGTTACCTATGCTACAAGGGAAAGCTTGGTAGAAGTTGGGATTTTCAGTTGAACATTTGATTTTTCTTTGGAATCTGATTGATTCTCATTGATTTGGTGTATTGAATGGTTTCCACCCCTCTCTCCATCAAAAATGGTGTTTCTTGGTAAGTTAAGTTATCAAGTTGTGTTTGGTTTATTATTTTAATCTTGTTAGATGCCTTAATAGGGCCATGCAAAGCCCTTATACCTTAGTGTGGATTGGAGTCCTTAGAAGCCTATTTCCTTTTATGAACTTTTGAAAGAGTGTGTGTAAGTCTATTAAGAGCCTTCCTCTAAATCTTTGAACAAGTTCATTGTGGATACCTACATGTACTGCATTAGCCTCTAGCTACTTTTCCAACTCTTCAAACACACTCAAAATCCCTACTCTAATATCTAACCCTACAAACATCTAACTCCATCATATGATTTTTTTTGTCTAGCATAGACATGTTTGATAATTACAAACAACTCGCTGCCTTCTTTCATAAAATTCTTTGGTGTGTTTCATATTTAATGCAATGCAATCAACGATATTAATATTTTCATAAAATGCATTACTTAATTTTGTTCTATGTGTGTTTGTGGTTCTATGTGTGTTTGTGAACATGTAGCATTCAATGCCATGTCGAGGAAACGAACGAAGCCTCTAACACCAAAAGAATGTGCAGTTAAAAATGCAAGGAGAAGAGAATAAAAAAATGTAGCTCGTGAAGCAAAGGAATTGCAGCCCATACAACCAAAAGTTCCCGTGCAATCTAAGAGAGATGTCAAATTGGCAAAACAAAGGGCACGAATGAGGAAAGTTTTTGGAAGTACAGGAATGGATATCAAAGTTGGGGGCACATCATCAACCATAGGTGAAGCTCAATGCACATCTCTAGTTGAAGACACATCGACAACAACATGTGGTTTTCCAAGTACATCGGAAATCACATCTCCAATTGAAGACACACCATCAACAACTTGAATTTTGAAAGTACATCAACAAACACATCTCTATTTGAAGGCACTCCACAAACAACATCTCAAGTTGGAGGTACAACATCATTTACATGTCAATCTCAAGGTATGTCATCAATTGCACCTTCAATTGAAGGTACATGATTTATCCCCGATGTCGTCGACCTTCCCAATGTTGACACAAATTTACATTTGAGAAATCCTCCTAGAGTTTTGCATAGAAAGCCTACATTTTTTATTGATATTGATTGCAATGTTTTTAAATGGATGCCTAATAAGATTCCAAAATGTGCATGTCAAAGATATGCACAAAGGATATGGAGTTTATTTTTTGCAAATCTAAGTGAGGGTGGAAGATGCCAACTATTTGTTGAAATGATGAGGCAACTCAAATTTAGGCCCACCATGAAGGCTCTTGGGCTAATATTTTGGAATGAATCAAGTGAAAATTCCATTTTAAAGAACTTGATGTGTGCATATGAGAGCATGGGTTCTACCTCATGCATCAAGGACAGTTGTGCCACATGACGTGTGATGAAAACAACACTGTTAAGCAGTCAAAAAAGGAACAAGGTGAACCTTACAAAGGAAAGTAAGTCTTTGAAAATAAGTAGATAATCTCTAATGAGAGCCAAAGGAAGGCGTGAAAGAGTGGAGGATCCAAATAACAATGAGTTATGGGCATTCTCGGGTAGAGTGTCACAGAAAGATACAAGAATTGCTCAAGGCTTGAGATCTTTAATTGTGAATTATTGGAAGGATAACACAAGGACCTCTCCTAATCAAAGAGATTCTGTAAGAAGGAGAATTGGTAGTAAAATTTGTGAGCCACATCCAATGCATTATTTGGATACCACTCAAACCCAATTTTTTGCTGATTTTGTACAGAAGTTTCTTGAAATTAAAATATGTCAAAGGTATTTTGAAATGATAAATCCTTTCTATGTCAAAATAAATCACACATGCATTACTTGTTTTAGGGTTCATATAAATTTTTCTAACCATTATGATGTTTATCGACGTATATGTGTAGATATGCATACTGGCAATGTTTTGTAGGAATGTAACATAATGCCTCCACCTAAATTGTCAAGGAAAATTTTTTCTTCCATTTTATGTGAAAGAGAGGATGGCCAATTTTTTTACAAGAAGTCATGTTTGGATGGCACATGTGATCATTGTGGTGGCATGCAACAATTTTTAATTTTCCAATTTTCCAACACATGGCTAGTACACAAACAATTGGAGACAAAAATGTGGAATTTGGCAAATATAAGACAGTGGCATACAGTCTAAAAGATCGGAAAGAAGCAAAGAAGTGTGAATTGGTCAGCGATAAGATTCTAGTGTATTAGTTTATGGGAATTTTCCATAATTAGGTGGTCTATGAGTATGCAAGGTGTGCACATAGAGCACAATGGTTGGACTCACGGTTCAAGTTATGCAATGACACATTTCCACTTTGTCATATCATTTTAGTTGTTGACTTTGCTGAGAACTACACACTACAGCCACAAAACAAGGTGCAATCACAATACTACAACTCCACACAGGTTGCTATATTTGTGCATATAGAATTCATTCATGCAAATGATAGTACAAAGTAAACTAGGAAATTATTGAGGGTGTATCACTTTTACATCAATGATGATCGCACACATTCTACAGAGTTTGTGCAAGGTTGCTTTCATATGTTCTATGCTGATTTGGCTAGTAGGGGCATATCATTTAATCAACATATCATATGGTTAGATAATTGTACATCACAATTCAAGAACACCAAAATGTTTTACTGGTTGAGCATGATGCATAGGATTAGTGTTGTTCAACATATGTGAAACTTCTCAGAGGTCGGGCATGGAAAGGGGGAGCATGATGGAGCAGGTACATGTATCAAAAGAGCCTTAGCATGAGAAGAGTTAAAGTACATAGGCAGTGTAAAGTTGACAGATGCAAGATCAATTGTCCAGTGGTGCAATGGTGCAATGGGTCCAGGTAGTGAAGGTAATTATTTAATTCATATATTTTTCCATTTAGTAGATGATACTAACATTGAAAATTATGAGGATTGTTGTACACTAATAGGAGATCGAGTGAGCTACACTCTTTTAGAAGCTCCAATGCAGGTACATGGACTATCCGTATGCGGAAGATGGCATGCTTTTGTTCTGCATGTATACTTCAAGCATGGAATGATTGCGAGTCAACAAAGTGGGTTGACGAATGGTTTGTAAGAAGTCTAACCCCACTTGACACTTATCAGCTCCCGAAGGCTCTACAAATCATGAAGATGCAATCATCCATTGACTTTGATCATGTATCAGACCTACTACAACCAGGTTATATAATTTACTTACATGTTTTATTATGATGCTCAGTAAATACATCTAACAAGATGAACATATCAATGCAGGTCATGTTTATGCGGTGATTGTAGATAAAGACAATGAAGAGGGTACATATTATGACCCGTGATGTTGTATTGAGGCCAAAAATAAATTGGAGGCCCCAGTTATAAACGAAGAAAACATATAATATCCTACAGGTTCAATGGTTGTTACTGGAACATGGATTTGAAGGTATCCAGTTAAGAATGTTGTTGTCTGGCTATTTAAGGAATTCGACATGCATCAGAATATTCTTCACTACTTGAACCTTGTTTTCACCACCAACATTCATTTGATCAAATATAAGGGCAGACCTGGGAACAAGAACTTGTGGAAAGTGCGTGAGTCTGACCACGAGGCAATACTTGACACAATAAAGAGTAGAGCAGACTTGTATGGTTCCCTGGATTGATTTGTAAGTATGGACATTGAATTCGTAAAGTCATGTTATTAATCATTGCTTTCTTTCAAGCGTTTAAGTTTGATTGTATAAGGGTTAGCAAAATTGCATTAACGTAGATATGCAAAATGATTGTTATATGTTGCTCTCTATTGAGCACCTTTAAGTTCGTATTCTGATCAATACAAAGGAGGTTAACCAGTTACAAACACAAGTTCATCCAACTCAAACCAACATTTTTCCCTAGCAACTCTTTTTCATCAACTCTTCACTATTTCAACCTAGTTTCCTTATATGTGTCCAAACACCAGAACCAAGACATAACTATCGCCCCTCTTAACAAACACACAAAAAATTTAGGGTTTTAGATACCCATTACGCTCATTACAAACATATCTCAAATGGTCATATCACTCTTTTGGACCAACACCTTGCAATCATGCTTTTTCACCATTTTAGACCCCCAAATAGGTCACTTTTCCAAAGGACTTATACCTTAAAAATACCTTTTCACACAAATTTTGATTGGGAAACACTCACCAATGAACAAAACCCCAAATTCCATAATTACTTTGCAGAGACACGTTTCCCAAACCACCCTACCATGATACCCTCATTTCTTGCTCTTTACATGGGGGTTTCTTGAAAAATAATCTTTTAGGGATTTCCTAACCTAACCAATACCTCCAAAACTTCATGAAATACCTAAAAAAACTCAAAAGGATAGAATATATTTTCTGCCCCCAAGTTTCCTATCATTTGCCCACTCAAACTACTCAATTTCACCCAAATTAGGTCCCTTTTCCAAAGGGACTCTACTTTAAGCTTTCCCTTTCACTCAAAATTAAATTGGGAAGCCTTATACATGTGTTCAAACCAAAGAATACACCATTTAACCTCAAACAATTATTCACCCAAGCACTGAATCAAAAAACCCTCCTTTTAAGCCAAATAATGTAGGGCTTATTGAAAATCACACATCCAGCCTTCACTAAAACTTTCCAATGCCTAAAATAGATCTAAATACCTCTTACAAAACTTAATTCATCAAGAAATAATGCTGCACAAACTTTTTACACACTTTACTATCTCAAAACCTCACTATTTCACTTCGAAACACGCAAATTTTCACTCTAGGGCTTCATGCCCAACAAAACACTCGACCTCCCCTGCACAAATTCCACATTCCCACACTAGTTTATTGATGTTGAAAACCAATTCCTCAAGTTACAATGGCCAAAATGAGAGGAATGGGTCAGTTTACCATATTAAATGACTTTCAAACCTTATTTGACAACATCTTGACTCATTCATCCTAACTAGACTCAACTTAGAAAATGAAGGACAATGTGATTTGCACCATATTCCCTATTAGTGTTTGATGTCATATGCATTTATGATTGTCATTGATCCTTTTTTGATTGTGACTGTAGGTAATATTGAAGTTTGTCAAAGTTTAAGAAAAGAACAACATCGATTGGTGGTGCAAGTGTTTAGTGGTATGAGAAAATCGGTTGCTAGTGCATTTTATGGTTGTCAATCTTCTCTTTCTTTTCGATCTCGTAGATTTATCAGATTCTTATATGCTACATGTTTTATGTTAATTATGCCAGTGATATATTTGAAATTTATATGTAGGATCATCGAGAGATGAGAAAGTAGCGAAGGGCCACATCACCATTGTAGGACCTTCAATCAACCTCCTTATCTAGCATGCATGAAGGTGATAGTAGGTCTTGTCAGGTGTATGACTAACCTTATTTAGTTATTGCTCTTTTAATGATTTTTATGTGAGTCCATTTCTAAGATTGATAGGATTTTGCAGGTTTTTTGTGGACCAAATTCCTACGAGAGTACACAACCACAGAGAGGCTACTACCCATGTGTTTTGTAGGGATTAGGGGATGTACATGTTTTGAAGCATTTTGAATGCAAATAATTGGGCCAACTGAGGTGGATTGGAGAAACGAAACTGAGTAGCAACTCCTTTTGTTTCTTCTTACATACAATATATTTCATGATCTGTGCTACAAAAGGGAGGATTATTTCCCTTCATGTATTACTACAAGTATTGACAAATTGGAAGATTTTCAAGATGTTCTTCCATCACTATTGTAATATTTGTCATTGACTTAGTTTATTTTTTAATATACAAAAATTACGAGAAATTAATACATGAAAATGTGTATATTCCTTAATACATGCCTCAATTAAATATGTATATTACATTTAAAATTATTTGTAATGCTTCATGGTTTACATTTAAAGTTGTCTTCAAGGAAAATCATGTGGATTTATGAGTAAGAATGAAATAATGTCTAATATAATTGTAGAAAAGCATATTTTATTGCCCCTACCTTGTCAATCCTACCAAATTGCACTTTTTTACATTGGGCAACATTAACCAGTCTACCAAACCACCAATTCCTCCAATTTTAGGGCATGATAAGCCCTCTAACATAACAAACCCCAAAACCCTCTTCATTCACAAGTTAGGCAAGGGTTTATTGAAAAACCATACTCCAAACCTTCCTAGAGCCAACCAAAGCCTGAAAAACATTCAAAAAGGTCTGCACAAGCTTAAAATTTCAAGAGATATCGTTGCCCCCAAAGATTTCTTCAAACCCTAGCACTAAACCACCATTTTTCGCTAAAAAATGCACCATTTGATATCTAGGGCATCACCTAAACACCCTCTATTTGCCTCCCTTGCATAAAAAAATTTGCACACATGTTTAATAACTCTAACTAAGCCTTTCCATCGAGTTACAAAAGCATACAATGGGTGGAAGGCTTAATATGATATTTTAATGCACTCAAAACCCTTAAAACAATGTATACAGACTGACCCTCAGTAATTGGCTTCTAAAATGCACAAAATCACTTGAAATCCAACCAAACCAAAACTAAAATGGAGTTAAGTTTGCTTCCCACCTAATTCCATCGAAAATAAAACACAATCGCTCTGAGCTACATTCAACCGACTTGATCCCTTAAGGGTCCAAAGTGCAAAAGGGCAACAATCTTTGATGGGATATTACTAGTAAACCGTGGTTTTTAGAAAATATTTTTCTGAACCTACAAGATCATGTTGGGACCCTCTACAATAACCTCTCTCAATTTTTGCTATCTTGGAGGAATTTTCCTGTGGTGTCCAGTTTTCACTTGATGGAAAAAGTGTCAAATGCAAGTAGTTGAAAGTTGCAAAGTGGTGCAACTTTCGTTCTATAGCTCATGTGACCAAATAGATTGTTCCAACATGTCTATGTGGGTACATTTATGCTAGGAATGGTCCTCTTTCACACCCAAACACGTGGAATCGCTTCGATCTGCGTTTAATCGGATCGATCCCTTAAGGGTCCAAAGTGCAAAATGGTTGCAAACTTCAACATGCTATTACTCGGATACTATGACACTTAGAAAATTCTCATCTAATCCTACGAGATCATGTTGGTCTCCTCTACAATAACCCCTCTCGGTTTTTTGTATCTCCGAGGTATTTTCTTGTGGTGGCGAATTTTCATGGGGAAAAAGTTGTCAAATGCAAGTAGTTGAAAGTTGCAAAGTGGTGCAACTTTCGTTTTGCAGCTCGTGTGACCAAACATATTGTTCCAATGCATTCGGGTGGGTACGTTTACACTATTCATGGTCCTCTTTTGCATGCAAACACACGGAATAGCTCCGAGCTACGTTCAACCAGATCAATCCCTTAAGGGTCCAAAGTGCAAAATGGCTGCAAACTTCAACATGCTATTACTCGGATATCGTGATGCTTAGAAACTTATTGTCTGATCCTACGAGATCAAATTGGGCCCCTCTACAATAACCTCTCTCATATTTTTCTATCTCAGAGGCATTTTCTTGTGGTGGTGAATTTTCACTTGGGCAAAAAATTTTAAATTCAAGTAGTTGAAAGTTGAAAAGTGGTGTAACTTTCGTTTTGCAGCTCGTGTAACCAAAAAGACCATTCCAAAATGTTTGAGTGGGTGCGTTTATGCTAGGAATGGTCCTCTTTCACACCCAAACATGTGAAATCACTCCGAGCTATGTTCAACCAGATCGATCCCTTAAGGGTCCAAAGTGCAAAATGGTTGCAAACTTTAGCATACTATTACTCGGATACCGTGATTTTTAAAAACTTCTCATCTGATCCAAAAAGATCATGTTGGGCTCATCTACAATAACCTCTCTCAGTTTTTTCTATCTCTGAGGCATTTTCCTGTGGTGGCAAATTTTCACTTGGAGAAAAAGTTGTCAAATGCAAGTAGTTGAAAGTTGCAAAGTGGTGAAACTTTTGTTCTGCAGCTCATGTGACCAAACAGACTGTTCCAACGCATCCAAGAGGGTACTTTTAGGCTAGACATGGTCCTCTTTTGCACCCAAACATGCAGAATCACTCTGAGCTACGTTCAACCATATCGATCCCTTAAGGGTCCAAAGTGCAAAATGGCTGCAAACTTCAGCATGCTATTACTCAGATACCGTGATGCTTAGAAAATTATTGTATGATCCTATGAGATCACATTGGGCCCCTCTACAATAAACTCTCAATTTTTTCTATCTCAGAGGCATTTTCCTGTGCTGACGAATTTTCACTTGGGGAAAAGTTGTCAAATGCAAGTAGTTGAAAGTTGTAAAGTGGTGCAAATTTTAATCTACAGCTCGTGTGACCAAAAAAATTATTACAATGCATCAAGGTGGGTATTATTATGCTAGGAATGGTCCTCTTTTGCACACAAACATGCAAAATCACTCTGAGCTACGTTCAACCAAATCGATCCCTTAAGGGTCCAAAGTGCAAAATGATTGCAAACTTCAACATGCTATTACTCAGATACCGTGATTCTTAGAAAATTCTCATATGATCCTAAGGGATTGCATTGGGCCTCTCTACAATAACCTCTCTCAGTTTTTTCTATCTCGGAGGCATTTTTCTGTGGTGGCGAATTTGCACTTGGGGAAAAAGTTATCGAATGCAAGTAGTTGAAAGTTGTAAAGTGGTGCAACTTTCATTCTACAACTTGCGTGACCAAAAAAACCATTCCAACGTGTCTGAGTTGGTATTTTTACGCTAGGCATGGTCCTCTTTTGCACCCAAACAGGCGGAATTGCTCTGAGCTACGTTCAATCGGATCGATCCCTTAAGGGTCCAAAATTGCAAAATGGCTGCAAACTTCAACATGCTATTACTCGGATATCTTGACACTTAGAAACTTCTCATCTAATCCTATGAGATTGCACTGGGCCCCTCTACAATAACCTCTCTTGGTTTTTTCTATCTCAAAGGCATTTTTCTGTGGTGGAGAATTTTCACTTGGGGAAAAAGTTGTCAAATGCAAGTAGTTGAAAGTTACAAAGTGGTGCAACTTTCATTTTGCAGCTCGTGTGACCAAATAGAATGTTCCGACATGTCCAGGTGGGTATTTTTACACTAGGCATGGTCCTCTTTTGTACCCAAACACGCGGAATCGTTCTGAGCTACATTCAACCGGATCAATCCCTCAAGGGTCCAAAGTGCAAAATGGCTGTGAAATTCAACATGCTCGTATTCAGAGAATGTGATGCTTAGAAAATTTTCTTCTAAGCCTATGAGATAATGTTGATCCCCTCTACAATAACCTCTGTCATTTTTTTCTATTTCAAAGGCCTTTTCCCATGGTGGCGATTTCTCGCTTGGGGAAAAGTTGTCAAATGCAAGTAGTTGGAAGTTGCAAAGTGGTGCAATTTTTTTTTTTGCAACTTGTGTGACCAAACAGATTGTCCCAACGCATCTGGGTGGGTACATTTATTCTAGGCATGCTCCTCTTTCCCACTGAAACACACATAATCACTCTGAGCTACGTTCAACCGACATAATCCCTTAAGAGTACAAAGTGCAAAATGGCTGCAAATTACAACATGCTCGTATTCGGACACCATGATGCTTAGAAAATTCTCGTTTGAGACTATGGGATCATGTTGATCCCCTCTATAATGACTCTCTTGGTCTTTTCTATCTCAGAGGCCTTTTCGTGTGGTGGCGATTTCTTGCTTGGGGAAAAAGTTATCAAATGCAAATAGTTGAGTGTGTAAAAGTGAATTTTTAGCCATTCCACCCATTCTATCCTACTGTAACTTAGTGGAATGGAATAATTAGGAGTAGGGAACATATGTGCATGTTTTTTAGAGCAGGGGAGGTGATTTGAGTGGTTTGGTGTGATGACCTAGTTGATAATTTGATGAGTTTTGGTGAAATTTAGTGGTTTAAGAGTGGAAATGGTTGAAATCCTTTGGGGCAGCAGTTTGTGAGATAATTTTAAGCATTTCTAGGTTCTTTTAAGAATGTTTGATGCATTTTCAAGGTGTTATGAGTTGTGGGAATAGGATTTTCAATAAACCCACCTATTTTAGGCTTTTAGCCATAGCACCAAGGCAGTGAACTATTTGATAAAATGCTTTGGTAAACATGTACGAAAAATGTGGTAGCATAGACAAGGCATTGAATTGTTTGAAAAAATGCCTAAAAGAAATGTGGTCTTATGGTGATGGAGTGTCATGACAATCCATAGCTGTGAGGATTTGTGACTTGAGGATTGTGATTAATGATTGGAATTGTGTTTAGTGAGATTGCATGACCTGCCCTACTGCATCAATGTTTTAGGGTTTTATCCATAGCAGCAAGGCAATTAAATGTTTGATATAATGCTTTGATAGACATGTATGAAAAAATTTGTAGCATAGAAAATGCAGTGAACTCTTTGAAAAATGCCTTAAAAAAATGAGGTCTCATGGTGATGGAATGCCATGACATTCAAATTAAATTTGATTGTCATGGAATTCCATCACCATTAGACCACACTTATTTGAGGCATCTTTTGAACTAGTTCACTACCTTGTCTATGGCTTGTCATGACATTCCATCACCACATTTATTTGATGCATTTTTTCAAACAATTCACTGCCTTATCTATGCTATTGCTTACTATTATGATTTTGATATATTTTTTCGAAGCATCCATAGCTTGTTCAAAATCACTTGTCTTAGGATTTTAGCCATAGAAACAAGGCAATGAACTATTTGACAAGATGCTTTGTAGACATGTACGAAAAATGTGGTAACATAGACAAGGCAGTGAACTATTTGAAAAAATACCTCAAAGAAATTTGGTCTCATAGAATGCCATGATAAGAAAATGCAATTGCCAGCTGCTCCTAGTTATTAGTAATGCAATGTGAAGATATTACATAACTGCTTAGGTTGAATTTGTACAATCTATATTGTAATTGAAAATTTTTCATCTATCAACATTTAGTTATTAGTTATGCAAAGTGAAGTAAGGCTTTGACTTTGAAAGATGTGCAATGCAATGTGATCAACGATACGAGTATAAACTACAAAAATCCATTTATTACAATTCATTAGTTAAAATATTTATTTTATTTGCTCTCTATATCTCTATATGCTATGGAAATAACTTTCAATTTTTTTAAAAAAAGTTTTTATCTCTTGTTCTACAATTTTTTCGGATTTTTTCAAGAACTCTTATACTTTTGGTTTGTCAAATTTTTCCCCAAAAGATTTTTGTTGCTATGGATTGGAAGCATGAAGCATACATGTGAATACACACAATATAGGTGAAGCATACATGTGAATAAGAGAGGCATAAGTAATTGAAGCATTCCAAAGGATACAAACCACCACAAATGGAGCTTATTTACACAATATGATTTAGATGGGGCTTATTGTGCATTCAGAAGTAATTAATTAGGCATTAGATATAAACAAAATCCATGCCTACAACACTCAAGCATACAATTTACATGATGCACATGATTACATCATTCAAGAATGGCAGTAGCAAAATAAGATTTTCTTTAATAGAAAAGCTGAAAGGCTATACAATGATATATATTGATAAAAGTATATACAATATATCCAAAAAACCATACATGCTTAGTACAAAGGAGCCATATGGACATAAAATGTCACGTATATATCGATAATATAAAATATATGTTCCAAAATGCCACATAGGAATACAACAAACAACCATAATACATAGTCATTTCCCTCTAAGGGAAGGAAATAGATCTCGTGCTACCTTCGAAATTCGGCTAGATGGAGTGATTGTTGCTTCTCTTGTCTTTCGAACACACTCACTAGTCCTCCTCTCTTCACTCTGGACCTTCAATTGATACAATAAAAAGTAAAGATGTTAATATATAGAAATTGAATTGTGGAATGACATATAAAAAAATATATAATCACTTACCACATACATATAGTCATCATACACATTCACAACATCACCATGTCTACGATCTGGAGTGACAACCACCTATAGAAACCATCAAGATAGAAATTAAACTACATAAAAGTATCGTGAAGATTTTCTATAATCGATCATAAAAGAGAAAATATAATGTCAAACTGACTAATATATTCCATACCTCTCTCAATGGATCAAAACTAGATATTGTTGCAGCAATTCCATGGTCCATTGTGCCACCAACATCACCAAGATTGTCTCTTGTCAAAAAATTCAAATGAAACAATATCTCAGGTATCATGTTGATATAAAGCCCATGAGGGGATAATGGAACATAAGGTGAAATAATAGAGGGTAATGGGATGAGAATAGAAGGGTGATGTAGAGAGGGGGCTCAAACTCATTCAAAGTGACAACTTTCCTTCAAGAGGAATCTAACAAGATTAAAATGGCCTATTAGAGTAATCCAAACAATCCTCAAAGCTTGACAACATTCAGGAGTGTAATTTCTCACTTTCACCCATGTAACCTAGCAGTAGTGCAAACTCAGTTTTTGGCCTTTAACTCCCATGATTTCCAAAAAAAATGACAATCAGAAGGTGGATTCAGATACTCATTTCAAAGTTATACAACATATCTCTTAACCAGATACAAGTCTTTTGGACCGATCCCTTGAAATTAGACCCTCAACATTGTCCTAGGCCAGCTTTACAAAGCACCATACCTTTAAACTTAACACAAACCCTTGAAACATTGGGGTAGCATTTCCTATGCCCTCAAACCTCTAAAACCACAATCAACACCCATGGTTGACACCTCAAACATAGAAAACTCCAAAACCCTCAATTTCATGCCAAGTCAAGAGGGTTTATTCAAACTCCCACTTGCACAACCTCCCAGACCATGCCACCAACTTAGACATGTATATTCTGACCCCAATATTCTCAAAATTTGTAAAAAACTCCACACTCTCATTGATTTCCACAAACCCTAGACCCAAGGCTCCATCTTCATGTGTTTTTCTTCACAAAACTCATCAAGATAACAGGTTTATCTCCTTAGTTCCTTCTCCACAAATCTAATCATGCAACCTACAAACTAATCAGACTGCCTAGGCCCCATTACACTAGTTACAATAGGTACAGTCGGTGTAAGGGCCCTTAAATCATGATTTTGGTTACAAAACCCTCAAACAAGGTGTCCTCGGCCTATCACAGGAAAACAAGGATATTTACCACAAATCACAATGGATCTCCCTCAAACATATTCCAAAAGATTTTTAATACCTGTCACCACAAAGTAAAATGATTTACATGGCACAATCAAACTGTACGGGCTCGTACAGGCCTGCAAATGATAAGAAAACTTAGAAATTTGATGAAAAATATAGATATTCCTATTGGCAATGTTTCAAAATTCAAACCAATGTTACAAAATGAGTTTTCATGCCTTTTTAAAGGCTTCTCCTCATCAAACCAACACCCAACTTCCTTACAAACTCTTTTTAAACCTCTCATGACCGTTGCATTGCAAATTTGTTGCATTTATGCAACTCACAAATTTGGCACTTTCAAGTTTTGACTCTTTATTGTTTCCTAGATCCTCTTAAACACATAAACTATTAAAAATAGTCTAATGAGACCTTATTCAACTAATAAAACATGAATTACTCAAGAAAACATCATCCTATCTACCTTGACACCCCTTGTCAACTTTGATAATTTCTTCCACATGATTTGCAAACCTTACAAGATGAATAAAAAAGACCCTCAAAGTTGATCAATTACAATAGAATGGTCACATTGGACCTTATTAAGACTCAATAAATCAACTCAAACATCCTAACACACCTTTCCTATTAGACACTTAATGAAGAAACATAGAAAGGAGTGGTGCCCTTGCACCAAAAGGATTAATGGAACATAGGATGGACTAGTATAGATTGATGGGATGGGCTAGGATGGGATAAAATTAGAGGTTAATAGGGTGGAAAATTAGAGGTTAATGGGATGCGATTATTAGGGAATAATGCAACATAGGGTGAATTAGGAGGTGTCTAGGGTTTGACTATAGTACACAAAGTGTGAACTTGACCTGTGTGTAGCAATAATAGAGAAGAGTTATCGAGGATGAAACATGGATAAATATGATATAACATAGGATGATATAAAGGAACATAGGGGATCATGGAACATCTAGGGTGAAATAATAATGGGTACAATAAGATGGGAGTAGAAGGACATAATGACACATAGCATGGACTAGAAGATATTAGTGGGATGGGCTAGGAGGGGATCATGGAAAATAGGGTGAACTATTAAATGTTAATGGTATGGGCTTAGGAATGAATAAAGGAACAAAAAGTGAATTAGGAGAACATAATGTGACACGAACAAGGAATACAAATACAATGTTTATGTTTCTCTTCAATTTTTTAGATTTGTATATACACAAAATTATGAAAAATAGCTAACATAGTTTTACAAAACCATTAATGAATAAAGGCTAACTGAGTGTATGTTGTTTGAGGATATGAATTGAGAGGTCTGGAGGAAGAAGGTGCACCAAGAAACTATTTGAAATCCAAAGAATGTTATGAGACAAACATTCAAATATAACATTCAACTGTTCAAATGCAATAATAATATCTTTAATACTAGTTGCATACCTGTGAACTCATCATTGAGAATGTATAAGGGTCTGTAGGAATAGAGCATGCCTTATGAAAAGTGCGACCCTAAAATTTCATCATATCAAAATTCTACTAATTTAGTTATTCTTAAATTTCAAAATATAATTTAATAAACAACATTAAAATAATTTGCTAAATTTTACCTGAGTGTCAATGTTGAATGTATCATTCAAAATATCATATGTGAAAGCCATCACCTCTGCAATTGATGTAGGCTATGTAGTTGCATCATGAGCACTCTGATAATTACGTACGTGCAAACAACACCACAAGCGCCACAATGGTGGGGTGGAGCTCAGGGCCTACATGTCTCCTCCACACCAGACTCTACTAGAGGACTCACACACTGTAAAATGGTCCGGGTGAGTGAGCCAATAGACTTCAGCGTGTCCACCTCTACACTATCCTTAACAATGAAAGGAACAATGACATGCTCCACCATGGGTCTAGCCAAGGCTCTCGGTGCCAACTGTGGATTACATCGTGCAACAGGTCTATCATGTGTGGAGCCCACACCTCTACCCTAAAAGTCTAAGATGTCAAAATAGTTTGGCATTTTATTGAGGACAAACTCACAATAGAGTTTCCTCAAAAATTATTGTGGCACCTCATGGTTATTGCATGGAGGTTGGTCAAATACCATCCACCACCACTCCCAATTTTATTTTTAATTAACTCATGGTGGCACCAATGGATTGGGAACCTCCTACATGCATGAGACAAAGGTTCATTGGTTCTCGGGTCTATAAATAGGGCACATAAGTCGGCATTGCTAATTTTTTGTTTTTTGACATCTGCATATGACAAACCACTAGCATAAAATTGTGTCATCTCATGCCTCTTATTTGACCAATAATTCATTTGCTCGCTCATTTCTCCTACATGAGTTACAATTGACTTCAATGATTCAACAATCCCTCTCCTATAAGGGTGGGTTTTGACATGCTCGATTAATCTTCCAATTAATTGTTGAATGCCTCTTTTATTGTTTTCAAATTGATGTTGAATATTTTCTTATGCTCCTTGAGGATGCCTATGAATTGATGGAGGGGTTTCAGATTGTTCTTGTATAGGAGGCTCTTCGCAAGGGGGTGATTGTGAATTCTCAATGTTTCGAGGTGGATATTCATTCCCTGAGAAGTAGAACAAAGTTTTATTATAAAAACATATTTAAATTTGCATTCTAAATCAAATTCAAAATAAATAGAATAAAAATACATACCTGTTTGCAATATTCAACCTCTCCGATGTGTTGGTGACATCCTTGTGGAAAATGGCAAGCTAAGGATGCAAAAAATGGATGAGATTTGGCGAGCGCGAGTTGCAAACTTGAAATCCTCTTTCTCAAGCCACGGGTTGAAGAGAAATGAGGGTTTGAAACCCGTTTTTTGATTTTTATGTCAACTTTCCCATTTGGCACATGCCAAATTTGGTGTGCACCAAATGGCTTATTTCAAACTTTTTTTGGACATTTTTTTAATTTGGCACCTCAATTGTGTCACAGATTGGTGCATTTACCCATTGATGTATATTGTATGCAGAATATTATGCATTTGGTTTGAAATGGTATTTGTGACATTTATCATATAATCACCATGTTTGCAATATACACTTCCCAATTTGCCACATTTATCATATTCGTTACGTATATTTTTTTTGATGAAAAGGAAAATATCTATATTAAATTAAAAAGATAAAATACATATTCACAAAAAAAGGGATGGGTGGTAACAAGGCATACCTTGAGAGTCACATGGGCCAAGCCCAGTAAATCAAAAAACAAAGTTACATGGGCCTACCCCAGAAGTCCATAATAACAAAAAGAAAATAAAAGGTCATCAAGCGACCAAAGTAGTTCACGTAGAGCCAAGAGGATCTTTTTCGTTAGACTTCTTTCCCCATACATTTGTGAGGTCGGGAGTGAGGTCAGGAGGAGGACCCTAGCCATCATCATTTTCATTTTCATTTTCTTTATCTTCCTCGCGTTGAGGCGAGATTGCAAGAACCAAGCACATAAAACTCTTATTAGAGCTCAACCAACCAGAACCGCTACCAAGCCAACCAGAGCCACTGCTAGGAGTGGTATTAGAGGGCCACCTAGAGCCTTCACCACTATTCCTCGAAACACCTCCAGAGGGACACCCCTGGCTAGTCCGAGGAGGAGGAGTGTGAGAGCACTGAGGGCATGAGCCACGTCAAGAAGGGGGCTAAGAGTGGGGGTGAGAAGAGTCACTCCTTTGCTGGCCCTAAGAGGGCGACCGATCATGAGAAGAGGAGGGTGAGCTAGGAACCCAAGCAATAGTACACGGGGCATTGCCCCAATGATCTAGGAGCACCTGGACATGAGAAACCTCAAGTGCAACTTTGTTCGCTTGAACTTGAATCTGCAGAAGCACATTAGAGAAAATAATGGATTTAGAATAGAAAGATTTTTTTTTATCCATTTGAGTATGAGTGAAAATGAAGGCATTTCTATCTTTCCAGATGTTGAAGAGGAGTTCCACCTTGAAAGTGTGCCAAAGCTAGGTATACTTGGCCGGAAGTCTGGGCGAATCACCCAACAAAAGCATATGCCAAGAGAAGGGTCCAATACTGCTGAGCTTTGGTGTAGAACCAAAAGAGATGCTTAAAAGACTTAGCTTGCCCACAAAAAGGGCACCAAGGGTCCTGGACCCCTAAATGCACAAGCTGTGCCCCCACATGCAAGCCTTGGAAAAGAATACACCAAGCAAAGTGGGTGAGCTTCGGCTCAAAACTTGTAGACCAAATGGAAAAGAATCTTTTATGCCAGACATGAGCAAAGGATTGAAGAAGCTATCTCTGGTTAAGACTGTCAATCATAGGAAAATGCGGCGAAAGCCACATATAGCCAAGCCTTGGCTTGTAGTTTCTGAAAGGAGTGCCTAGGTACAAATTTTAGTCCTTCCACCAGGGCTTGGACCCATGAATCCCCACCTTATGCAAACATTCTACCGAAATAGCATTCACCAAACCATCAAAAGTATCACGGTCCTGGTTTTGAAGTCTTTAAAGTGCCCGAAAGTCCTCCCGTGGCATAATGCACATTGTGGGTCTATGAAACAATTGTTGCAAGGTTTGAATGCCTTTCTTATGGAGTCTTAGAGCCTTGAACCAAGGATACTTAGCCAGAGGTTGAACATTATTGGCAAAGAGAGGTGACCACCACATATTTTGTTGATTGAGAGAGAGCCCATCACAGAATCCAGAGCCGACCCAACGGAGCCAAGGCTTAACAACCTCCCAAGCTTTCCATATTATCTTGGCCATAAAGGTACCCATGATTTGAACTAGTTCCTTCATGACCAGAAGGTTTTGAAAGCCAATCCCCTTCTAGGCAGGTCTATTGATAGGAAATCCCGACTGAATGTAATGCCTGAGGAGAATTTTCCAGGCTTCATCTCCAAAAAGGGATCTAATAACCCATTTAACACACAAGGCAGTCCCTTGTCTTTGGGTGGAAAGTAGACCAAGCCCTCTAGAGTCTCTGGGAAGGTAACAAAATTCCTAGGCCGCCCAGTGAAACCCTCTATGGGACTCTACAGAAGCCCACAAAAGTCTCGAAGCAGTTTTTTAAGCCTAGCATAAGCAACTTTCGAGGGAGCCCAACAAGAGGAATAGTACACATGAGTAGCTGCCAGAATCTTCAAATAGACTTGAAATTTTCAAGCCAAAGACAAAGGCTTGGTAATCCAGTAGGCCAACTTATGCTTAATCCTGGAAAGAATGGCTTGCCATAATTCAGCCGGAGAAGCCTGAAAGGCAAAGGGAATGCCTAAAAATCAAAATATTTCTCCTGGCCCAATCCACTTCCATCCATAATGTTGTAACCAGTGGGGAGTGGGCAAGAAATATTGTCTATAACAAAGAGTCTTGTGCCATTGAATGGAAAAACTATAGGCCTCATAGAATATGTCAAGGCACTCAAGAGCTGCAATAATATTGCCTTCTTCCTCTAGGAGAGTGAGGAAAGAGTCATCAACAAAATGGCCACTAACAAGTTGAGACTGGGAGTTGGGAAGGGCAATTCCATAAACCCTTTGCTGAGAAAGAATGTTGGACAAAAGATAGCCAAAACCTTTGGTAGCAAGCACATAAAGAGAAGGAGAAAGAGGACATCCTTGGGCCGAATAGAGCGAAAAATACCAAAAGAGGAGTATTGACGACCATTAATGGTGATGCAACTAGAGGCATCTGAGAAAAGAATTTGGACTACCTGAATAAAATTGGGGCCAAATCCTAAATATTTTAGCATGGCAAGAATAAAGGGCCATTCTATGCAATCATAGGCCTTAGAAAAATCAATTTTGAGAAAGATGGCTTTCTAGCTAGAGTGCCTAGCCCACTCCATTCCCTCGCACACAATGATGATATTATCAAGAATAAATCTAGATTTGATAAATCCAGTTTTCTTTGGGCGCACAATCTGAGCCAAGAGATGATAAATTTCCAGAGCTAGAGCCATTAGAATGATTTTGTAGGAGACATTGAGGAGTGTGATAGGCCGCCAATTGTAAATATCTTTAGGATCCTTAGGCTTAGGTATGAATTTTATATTTCCCTTGTTTATAATATTGCCCAAATTTTTCGAATGAAAAATTTCAAGATAGACTTTATGAAGGTCATGGCCAATACAATCCCAAAGTGATTTATAGAATTCACACAGGAAGCCGTTGACCCCCGAGGCCTTGTCTTCCGCCATAGAAAAGATAACTTCCTTCAAGTCTTCAACCGTGAGTAGCTACTCATGAAAGGATTTTTGAGTAGAGGAAATTCTATTCGGCACAACCGCAATGCACCTTTGCAGGGCTTGCTGGCACTCCAACGTTTAATCTTGGGCAATGAAAACTTTCTCATAGTGCCTGACAAAGGCCTAGAGAATATCAGGTAGCTCAAAAAGGGCATGGAGCCCATCTTTTATTTTTTTAATGCCAAGAGAGGAGTGCCTAACACACAAGGCTAGAAATTTTTTCTTGGAGGCACGATCCCCAACTTTTAACCAGTGCAACCTGACTTTAATTTACGCACCTTTGGCACCATAATTATCTACAACCTGATTTTTATGCCTTAACTCCGCCAACCTGACTTGCAAAGGTGGGAAGAAGGGGTTAGCCGCAAGAGCCTCGGTAGTCGCGCACAAGTCGATAGTGGTTGCCTCATAAAACCACCAGTGGAAATTGGCCAAATGGTGTCCATAAATACGAAGAAACCTAGATGTGCGAGTGATAGAATCATTCCACCAATTAATCCAATTGTTAGAGTGAGCTCGCCTGCACTCTAAATTCCAGACTCTACGAATGTGGGCCAATGTGGGCTGATGAGAAAGCATAGATGTGTTCAAGAAGAACTGAATTTTACAAGCTTGAGGTTGTCTTACCTCCCATTAAATTCAAAAAGAAATATGAAAGTGGTTAGACAGAGTGACATCCACTAACGGTTTAATCGAAAGTGAAGAGCAGTCAAACAAAAAAAAAATTAAGCTGAAGTCATTGCACAATCAAGGCATTTAAAGATTCTATCAGGACCGGCTCTAAAATTACACCAAGTATTCCAGAGGGAATGAGAATGGTGGCGACCAATATTGGGATCAAAGAGCTCCAATTTATTACACATGTAAAACCACGCCTTCCTTTCGCCAACAACCCATTTGAATGGAAAAATACCATCCTTATCATACAACATCTCAACCATATTGAAATCCCCACATAGAAGCCAAGTGGCAACTAGCAATGAGTCCACAATCCAATGCCAAAGCAAGGAGTGTTCGACAACATCATTAGAGGCATAAACATTAATAATCGCAAAAGAGTGATTATTAATATTGAGAAGGATCCAAACAAGGCGATGTGTGGGGTCAAACCCATGATCAACAACACAAGAGTTCCACCTTGGAGAAAAAATAATGACAGCTCCACCATGCCTAGCATCATGAGTCGTACAAAACATGTGGTTGCCTGGCCAAATAGAGCGACACGCTAAAGCAAGCAAAAAACCAAAAAAAATAACTTCTTGGAGACAAAGCACTTCAATACCATTATAATTTTGCAAAGTATCTCAAACGGAATACTTTCTGGAGAGGTCTGTTAGATCTCAAACATTCCAAGAGAGGAAATTCATGGGTGAAACTCCTCCATATCGTCGAAGTCTGGTTCCTCCTCATTCAGGGTGGAGAAATGATTCTGCAAAAAATCAAGTGGAACTGACCTAATTTGAATAAATGAAGAAGAAATTCTCTTTTTCTCCTGCACATATTCTCCTTCTTCTAATGGCAATGAAGGACTACAAGACCGCCGTTGAGCTCCTGTCATAGGAGGAGATATTTTTGGTTGTGCCATTATAACAATAGCAGGTTGAGGCATAGCTTTCGACTTGGGCTGTACCGTTGAATTATCTAGCCCTATCGAGTCCTCTTTCCCTTTCGTCGAAGGGTTTGAAACAACCTTAGTAGGCTTGGGGATTTTGGGAACTGACCCAGAGCCACTGGCATTGTTCTTATAGTTTGTAACCACGGTCCATTTTTCATCAACTTTGGGCTTTTCAGAGTCTTGTGGTGGAGAAGGAGTACGAGGCACTGCCAGAGGGCAGTCCTTGATCTTGTCTTCTACGAACTGACATCTATAGCTTGTGGTTGACAAATAAAAGTAAGTAACTTTTTGGGTATGTTGGAAATTGCCTATTTGAATATCAATGGACTCTTTCAAATCTTGAAAAAGATCCACTTCAACACATACCCATTTTTGGGGATGGGCCTGGAAAAATCTATCAGGCTCAATGCAAATAACCTTCCTCAGAGAGGAAGAAATATGACTCAAAAATGACACACAAGGCAAGGGTAAACTTGGGAACTCAATCCACACCAAGACCCACAACTTGGTGTCATCCGAGATAGCGAAATCCTGGGTCCACGAGTGGAAAACCAACAAAGAAGACCTGACATACTAGGGACCATGCTCCAGGATTGCTTGAACATGACTGACCTCCACAAAGAAAAAAATAAAAAAAAACCTTAGTTAAATTTTGGACCATATCAAGGTGGACCCCATGAGGAACCCAAGCCTTAATGACCCATTCTTTGAGCACACTTTCAGGGGGAGTCCTTCCAAAAATATACCCAAAAGGGGTATGCTTTTCAAGCCATTGACAAGCGGAATCAAATTCAGATAAAGGAAAAATGACATTAGCCAGGGAGTCAAAAGACTTACCTCGTGGAACACTATTAGAAATTTTTTTTTGAGGTTGTTTGTTCGGTGGAGGAGCCATTGAGTAGAGCCGTCGAACCACCAACACTAGCATGAACTATTGGGTTAGAGCCGGTTGAAGGCATATTAAAACAAAAAACCATAGTAAATGCAACCGTACACACATGAAAAGAAGTAATTCCTACGCAGTATGACGCAAGAGGGGCCAAGAATGACCGCAAACTCAAGAAAATCCTAATAGAGCTCATACACCTTCCCCATCATTTCCCGTTACCTAATTTTTCATCTCAGTACATTTATAAACATGATTTTACAAATAAAAAATTGTGTCCACAAATAATTATGAATTGCAAAATGATTACATACACTAATTTGATCATTTGTTAGCTAACAAATATTCAACTAAATAACTTATCTCTGCAATTCCAAAGGCCATAATAGAATGTTTTTTCTAGCCAAAATTTTGGATGCTAATTCAATGGGTACTGTGCTAGATTTCCTTTCCATTAGCTGTTGAAAGATTTTGAACTGCAACTCATCAAATCAAATCTTATGATTTAAGAAATTCAATTTTTTTTCTCAGTCGAATTCAATTGCTCAATAGAAAAAAAAATCTATATAAACTTATAACTTGATCTAGAGGCAACATATTGGTCTCTAATTTTATCGTTTTATTAGATGCATTATTTCTTTAACTAATCCATCTACGATTGTATACATTCTGACATTGTAAACAGTCCGATTCAAGTTATGATTTATTCGAATTAGAGCTTTCTAATGAATCAATGTATTTATTCAATGTTTTCAGTTCTGATTGTTTTCTATTTTTGGAAAAGGTATAATTGTGAATAATGAAATTATATTTTGTAATATTTTTCATATATAATTATAAAATTTCAATAATGTTGTGTTTATGAATTATGAGAAAATGAGAAAATAAAAATGAATTCCTCTAATGAATAATCTTCCAAATTTATTATGTAATGAATGAGTTTTTATATTTAAAATTTGAAATTACAAGAATAGATTTATGCTCAATATTCCATTCTCCCACTGAAAATCTTTGAGATTTTCAATATAACTTTGAATTTGAGATTTTCAATATAACTTTGAATTTATAATCATGGAGGTTTAGCTAAAGTGTTGTATAATATTAATATACTACAAAAATCATATTTAACATAGTAAATTTTTATTAGAGCTTGTGTTCTCCATTAATATATGTTGAAAGAGTATGATAATAATTTATTTATTGCAGTTTTAAGTGAAATTTAATATAAATTAATTATAATATAAAATATTTGTCAATCAGAATTTATTTTTTAATTTTTTTAATAAAATTTTCATATAAATTTATAAATTTGTTTTATAATAGTATATTTATCAATATTATATTGTTAGAATTTTGAATTTGAAATAAATAAATATCTGATATTTTCAGGTTTTATATATATTTGAGTAATTATATGTAATTTATTTTGAATTTAAAAAAAATGATTTTAATAATTGTAAATAAAAGATTAAAGAAGGTTTTTTTTTTTTTTTTTCTAATTTACAATGTATACAATATTTCATAGGAATGAATCTAATAGTCAATTTAATGTATGATAAAATTACAATTAAAAATGAATATAAACTTGCATTTTATTGGTGTATTTTTATTTTTTGATTTTGTTGATTAATTAATTATATTCAGAATTATAAGAATATAAGTACAATAACAACAAGAGGTGAAATAAAATGCAATGAGCATGTTAAAAAAACTATTAAAGAACCACTTTTACATGATAAATTCTTTAAAATATGAATGATTAATGAAATATAATTATGCTAATATATATTTAATAAAACTACACAATAAATATGTTTTCATATAATACATTCAAGGAAACATATAATACCCTTTTTTCTTGCACTTAGAAAAGCTAATTGTTAATTTTGAAAGAAAAAAAACATATTGGGTATCATAAATTTTGTTAAGGTTTAATCCTAACATTGATGATAGATTGTCACGTTATGAATTTGTTAAGATACCTTACAAACATAAAATTAATCATTTTGGTTCTTAGTTTTCTGTTGAATATTTGATTATAAACTGTGATGAAAATAGATGACATATCCATTAGAAATTTGTATTGTCTCTAAATTGATATTCAAATGAATTTAACTAATTCCATGTGTTAATGATGACCTTATAATATGTGAAGTGTCTAATAAATTAACAATGAAAAATATAATTAAGTTGAAGGGATTATTTGGTTTCATAAGGAAATATTGGTAGGTGTGTATGCTTTTGTGTGTGTGAAAGAGTAAGCCATGATGACTAGATGTCAAATGGATGACTAGGTGTCAAGATCCTTAGAAAATATTAATAAAATTATTACAAGATCTAATAACTAGACCAAGCCTAAGGATAATGTGTGGGGATTTGATAAGCCTAGATAAGTTATGAGCTAGTAATGGGGTAGATGTACCTACTAGAGGAAAAAAATTAATTAGATAAAGATAATAATTTTGCATGGAATGGATATTCTTAAAAAAATAAAAAATTCCAAATGTTCAATTTATGAATATATTAAACCATCTAGATTTAGCTAATATTATCTAGATTTAGATAATATGATTCACATGCAAATATCTTGAAAGAGTGAATAAATATAAAAAGGGTGCCTTGTTGAAGGCTACTAAATATACGAGCATTGATACGAGTTAAGTGGAGGATAAGGAAGTCGATGAAGGAACTCAAAAGAAAGTTACAATCTTTAGTCAAATATCTCGATGTGGATGAATGTATCAAGGATGAGTACCACTATTGTTTGCTACTAATTTAATTTGTTATGAATGTGTACTTTTCACATGTATGCTCATTTTGTTGCACCATTAGTGTGAGTGTCAAAGGATAAATCTTCATGTGATAAATTTTTTAGTAAGTCTTATAGTTTGGGTTCATGTTATGACTTTATGAACTAATGTAGTTTGGTTTTATGCTCAATTAATGTGAGCTATTGGTAGGAATGACTCTAAAAATTGAGGCCTCATTGAGATATATTTAATATTCCCTTACAAATAATGTAGTTATATGGTCATCTATGATTAAGCTAGATGATACTCATTCTAGTCAATTTGGGATAATAGTCATCTTAGTGAATAATCAAATAGTAATTTCTTTTTATAGTGAGTTGTTGCATATATTATTGGGTGTTGCAAGGATGATAGAAACCTTAAAATGAATAACAAGAAAATATTTCCTTTTCATAAAGTGGTATTTTTTTGACATCAGGGTTATTTGTTCACCAGGCTTGGGACTATTCCAGTGGTGATATCTCTCCAAACCATATTATTTTTGTATATGTGACTCGAATGTGAGACTTATGTGTTATCCATGTGATATTTTTCTTGTTCATGGGTATAAAAAATTCAAGGATTCTAATCTATTTTTAGATTCTTTTTTCATTTCCATACACCTCATCACACCCCTATGAATTTGAATGACTACTATGAAGATGACAATGTAAAATAGTACATTGGATCCTTGGGTTAGCCCTAGGAAGCTAGAAGTTCTTGATTAATGATAATGAAAATCAAGTAAAATATAATTCATTCCCTAACTTATTAAATTCAAGGTTCGTTATAGTTTTGATATTGTATGTAATTTATTCAAGTGAATTCTTAGATTAGTTCTATTTATTTTTTCATAGAAAAGAAGAGAAACTAAATATTACCCTAAAACCTAAAATTTTATAGAGATTGTCATATTCTCATCCAATAGACAGGTGAACATGGATGATCTTTAGATTTTCTATGAAATTAGAAAATTATACCTTAGGGGAAATTTTTTATTAAGTCTATCAACTAGATTCTATATGGAAAAAAATAGGTTCAGATCATTAATTTTCATATGTAATTGAGTTAGGATTACACTTCTAGAAAAAAAAATGAGCATAATAACATTTGGTCATAAAAATGGTCTATCATATTCTATGTATGGTAAATTATTCTTGGTGTTGTACATGCTCTCTATAATACCCTATGAGTCTATGTTTAACTTTGTATTAGGGGAGTTCATAATGCTATTTTTTTTAATAGAAAATTCACACAATATAGCTATGAATTAATATTTCTAGATATAATTTTTTATAAGTAATAAGTGGATGGTGTTAACTTTTTATTGATTTTATATAGTGTTATGAGCTACATCTAAATTTAGAACCAAACCAAGATATAAGTAAAATATAGTGGAATACACTCAAAGCTTTCATAACACCTTAGGAACCTTGCTAACAACTATTAGGAACCTTTCTTTTTATGTTCTTCTTGAAGGCCCAAGTGCTTTTGTTGCCCATGGTTGATAATTTTACCCTCTCTCCTAGAGTGTCTTCTTTCTCACCGACTCTACATATGGAGTCTCCTATTGAGGTGGAATACTCTCCTATTGATGTGGAGTTGGGTTCTGAGAGTGTAGTGGGATTCTCATGCTTCTTCTACAACTTTTCTCCTTTGCATCTCCTATTGAGATGGAGGCCACTCCTATGGATGTGGAGTTTGGGTATGATAGAGAATATTTGTTACAATGGATAGGGTACTCTTGCTGACTTCTCTTATAGAGATGAAGAGGCAAGTTGGATGATGGGGGTTCTCTGATCCTTTAGGACTACTACTATTTGTGTCTCAACTTTGTGGTGCTCTGAATGACAGGTTTGCTATAGGATGGTGATATTAAATAGCGTTGACGGGCTCAACTTTTCTATTGATGTTAATGTTCTGGTGGTTTGGGTTTAAGGACCAATTAAGACCTGCATGTGTTGGTTTGAATTTTTTGTTGTCTTGTCCACCCTTAGGGTGGTTAATGTGGAAGGTTGTTGTATTTGGGTTTCAGGCCCCATAAAAACATGAATGTAATGGTTTGATGGTTGGGTAGCCTTATCCACCCTCAGGGTGGTTGCTGCTATTGGCTATTATTTTGTAGCTTGTTGTGTTTGGGATGCTACTATTTTCAGCTTTGTGGGTTGCCTTTTGGCCTATTATGTTGTCTCGTTCCTATTTTATCTTGGTTTTTTTTGGCTGGGAGCTTGTTTATCATTGTTGTATAGGGTCAGGGACCTTTAACCCTGCTTCCTTTATAAAAAACTAAAGCCTAATTTATTAATAAAATTAAATATTCTACAAATAATTATTATACAAAATTAGACTTGTTCCTTCCAAAAACTTTGGTTAAGCCACTAGTTGGTCTTGATGTTGGTTCAATCTCTTTTTCATCTTTTTTCCTTTGTGTCAATAATTCATTGCCTTGAAATGATGTTAAATTTATTATCACTTACCTATTAGATTTTTATATTCAAAAGGATTTATTATTAGTAGAGAGTATTGGCCATGGATCTCAATCCAACAACTTGTTGAACTTTTCAATTTGTTTTGGTAGATCTTGATGTGACATCGGTTGGTCAAGTGCAACTTATAATGAGGCAAGACCCATCTCCTTGTTTTTTCACCATGTATACATGACAATATTATATCATCAATATTGCCTTGTGGTAACTTTTCATATCCCACAAGAATTTGTATACTTTTCTCCCTACAATAATCCACTCATCTAATTAAGACATAATATAATGTAAAATATAATCATATGAAGTTTTATTTGAAATATTAGTTTAGCATTTCACTATTGGATCCAATGCTTCAATTCAATAGAGTTCATCCCTCTTCCTTTTTCTTTATTATATTATCGATTCTAATGGAAATTGAAGTTAGGTGATATACGCGTCAATAATCCACTCTTCGTAGTAGTGTTAGGCTGAAAACCCCCTTAGCGATGTGTCATTTATTGATTTGTGGCCATGATATTATGTGGTGGGACCCCTTATTTTTATAAAAGAATCACAAGAACTTAGGCAATGTAGCACTCAATATAATTTTATGATGTATCCAATAAAGTTATAGGATTGTGTGATTAGCACAACCTTGAGATTTTGATGGTTTGACAACTTCAAACTATTCTTCCATTAGTCATCTTAGAGATACATAACTATTAGTGATCATACTCTCTTTGTACTTACATATGCCTATGTGGCACCACCAAATGTTCTCATTGGCATGCTTATCAATGAGACCCCTAAGCTCTATGTAGATCATGATGTTACTAGAATTATGTGTTGAGTGATCTTTTCGTGAGCTAGAAGATCCAAGGGTCTGTACACAATTTAAAGATGATGCTTCTTTTTTCTATAACTCTATACCCTTAGAGCTATATGAAATATTTATTTGAACTAGTAGGGTCCAAACCATTATCTATTTATAATTGATGTTATTTGCACCTGTAGGAGCCTATAATGATATTGCCAAAGAAGTTGAGAATGATTTACAAAAGGAACTATTTTTCATCATAAAATCATGTTTATTTTTTTGTAGTCAATGTCAAAATTGACTTAAGTCTATTATAAAAAAATGTGTTTATTTTTTAGTAAGCCCATTATGGATGTAAAAAGACTACTCTAAAAATAAGTATTACATCAAAAAAATCCCCAACTATGAAAAAAATGTATCTAAACATGAGTTGTGCACATCTAATAATGTGGTCTCATACAAGCTCTTCATATGAACTAAAATCACAGAGAGACATGTCCTATGTAACTAGGAAACAAATGTTATATGCTTAGTTTGAATTTTATCTTGAAATTTTGGAGCTGATGTAGAGTAGTAAAATGAATACCCTTGAATTTTCACACTTGTTTGGGCCTGCCTTGCTTTATTTATCCTTCTTTATGGCTTAATTGTCCCTATTTTGCGTCCACAAGCCCTATGAATGATATATTTTTCTGGTAAATCCTGACATTCTCCAATACATATATGATCCCCTAATGACTCTGATTGGTGTGTCCCTGATTTCTGGTTGGGACTAAGACGCCACTAAGGGAATCTTTCTCCCCCTGAGGTCCTAGGACCCTAATTTTGAGGCATCTATTTTGGGCCCCTTTTTGGTTTATGTGCCCCAAGTTTCATCACTTGGGACTAAGATGCCACCTAGGACGTCTTAGTCCTCCTTCAGTCATTTTTGGGATTTAGTTTCAAATCTTGGTAGGATTTAACCTCCATTATTATTTGAATTCATATGTCAGCTTGGTGTGATATAATTTTGAGATATTAAGCATGAACAAGTATAAATATAAGTTTCATTCATTCATTTCCATCCTAGCAATTTGAGTATTCGTTCCTAAGGTAAATTTATGAGATCAAGTGCATTCAAGAGCAATTCATCAAGCATTCGGAGCCATCATCAATTTTCAAGCATCATGTCAAGGATTGTTCTTGCATCATGTGTGTTTTTGTGCTAACATTTGTGATGTAGGGTTTTGATCTAAGCGGACATTTCAAATCCACATCTATCAAGCATTTCAAGATCCATGTCTATTGCAGCCATTATACACAAGTTTGCATCATTTGTAAGGGTTTGGTGAGTTGTAGCATTGCAAATTGTTGATTCACCATTTCATTCATCATTTCTATTTTATTTCAAGGTTTAGTTACCAACAAGGGGTTTGAGGAAGGCAAACCCCATTCACTAACAATCATCAAGTTTTTCCATCTTGTCCATTTGTATTTGTAGATCTAGGTTGTAGACTTGAAGATCAATTGGACTACAAAGTTGCATTGTCAAAGTTGTCATCTTTACAAAAACTCACCCAAAGGTCAGATCCTGCTATTCTCAAACCTGATATCTGAGGAGAAGCAATTGCAGATCTGGGAGCTCATGACCACATTCACACTTTTTTAGAAATTTAGATCGGGACTAAGACGAGAGTAAAGGCGTCTTAGTCCTCTAGGTGGAATATTTTAGTGATTTTTTTGGGATTTTATTTTGTTATTCAAAGATTCTATGTTTGCCTCAAAAAATAGCAGCATGAATAAGACGAGAGTAAAGGCGTCTTAGTCCTCCAAGGCATATTTCAACAGTACATTTGCACTTCTAGAATCCTTTTGGCATCTCTAGGCTTCCCAGGTACACATACCCTAACTTGGAGTAGTTCATTTTTCAGTAGTAGTAAGCTTCATTTTGCTTATTTTAAGTGTTTTACATATCACATTGTGTTTTCAAACATTATTATTTCCAAGCATTTGCTTGGTGGTGAACCCCTTAATTTGATAGAACACCCCCTCCTAAGTCCTCCTATTTGTGTATTAACTCACCTTGAGAGGTTGATAGTCAATCCTATTAGGGTTCTTAGGACATAATTGAATGACCTAGGTAGAATAGGAAGGCACCGCCTTTCCCATTTTTATCTTTGTTTCATTTTGGTGAGCTTGATTTTGTTTGAGCACTTTTCCTTTTCTATTTTGGAGTCCTTTAGAGTCCTAGATTTAGATTGCATTCATTGCATTTTGCATCTTGGGTTTCTTGCATCTTGCATTAGTAAAATTGCATTTAGGGTTTCCTATCTTTGCATTAGCAAAAGTGCATATAGGTTGTTGTTTTTCTTTCTTGCATCATTAAATTTCATTGAAAAGCTGAAAGGTGCATTGTTCATCCTCTTAATTGCATTTAGAAACATTGAAAATTGAAAAACTACATTTCACATATTGCATTCAATTATTTGTTCATCATTGATCAATTTGTGTTTCCAAACATCAGGTCCCTATATAGGCAACCCAAGAAATTTGTTTTCAAGCCAATTTTTTTTGTTTCTCTCAAAAAAACCTTTGTTGGGACTAAAATACCCTTATTGGCGTCTTAGTCCCTCTCAATTTTTTCTGCTCAGAATCATCTCCTTGTTGTTTGCTTCCTATTCCAACCTCTGAAACTACTAGATCTCATCAGGAGGACTAAAACGCCCTTAATAGCATCTTAGTCCCTATTGACTTTAAATCTCCAGTTTCCAGGGTTTGAAATTGTTTTCTATGTTTTTGTGGGTTTCTTTCAGTTTGTTGTTTCAATTTCTAGAATTGTTGTTATTCCAATTTCTTTCATTCCAAGTGTAATTGCAAGCATAGGAGATTATGTTCACTGAATTTTCCATGGTTTATTCCTTGTATGAGTCGTATTAATTGGTGTCCTACTACTAATACTATGGTTAGATGAAGTGCGAGACTCATGGCATCCTGCGATAAAATACTCATTGTGGATCTTGAGTTATCAAGCTCTCTTACTTCTAGTATTGGCACAGCTCACTAGGTATGGACCATACCTTTGGCACCTCCTTTGCCATGCCTACCTTACCTACAAGCGTTATGCCTAGCAGTCAAATAATGGTTAATCATATTCCTCAAGAAAACATAATGAAAATGCATGAAGACCTAGCCCATTTACAATATAGTGTAAGTACTAAAAACATTTACAACACTGTTATACCTGCCATAGATAATATACACCGCATGATGGAAAGTGATGAAGGACTGGAAGTTGTGTGTACAACCTAGCTCATATCTTTGGAAAACATCTTCCTTCCACCACTAATGGTGCTCAAACCTCAAACAATGTGCATGGAGGAAATCAAACTCCTCCCTCTTCAACCATAACATCCATTCCCACCTACACAACTCCTCGAGTGACCATAACAATGCAACCAACTAGCAATATCCCTCCTACCTCACACATTTCCACTAGTGCTCCTTATAATTATGTGGCATCTATATTATACCTCTGCCCAAAAGCAACCCATTTATTTGTCCTTCCAACACATACACACCACCACCATATTCACATCCATCTCACACCATGAGAAATGATCCTATCATTAACCATTTCTTAAAAATATTTTCATCCCTTCAACGTCAAATTTCTACCATCAATCAAAATCGAAATGGTCCACCTTCATACTATCTCATGAGTACTCCATTATCCTTGTAAATATTGAAAACCCCGATGCCACAAGGTATAGATACCCCTAGATTTGAGAAATATGTAGGAAAGGGAGATCCTACTAATCATGTCAATTCCTTCACCGCTTTGTGTAGTGATTTTATCCTTGAAGACAAACTTTTTGGCTAAAAAGTTTCCTCGATCCTTCAAAGGCATGGACTTAGATTGGTTTAATGCATTATTGAATAAATCAATTCATTCATTCAATGAACTTGTTGAGGCTTTTATTAATAATTTACATGTGCACATGGTTCTCAAAAGGACATTGGCTGACTTGATGAGATGCAAGAAAAATGAAGGTGAAAAGTCATTGACGTTATTTCATGATATCAATTGCTTTATTCCCAAATTAGTATGAAGGTTCCTGATTCTCATCTCCAAAATATGTTCATAGAAAACTTACACCACAAGATAAGGGAAAAGCTCACCATGATGAAACTTCCTTCCTTCATGCACCTATGCACTGTCCTTATAGATTATCAAAATGCTATAAGTGCTAGTGAACCAAAAACTACCCCTACTCATCCTGAAAAACCTGAAATCTTTAACCAAAACACCTACCAACCTTTCAAATGACAACATAAGAGTTTCCTTCAACGAAATTCTGCCTCTCCACCTATCCAACCCATTGATACCCAAATAGCTACGATAAAAAAGAGTAATCCTTATATATTTGGGGATCTGCAAAGACAATTTACACCTTTACTCGACACCCTTCACAATATCATGACCCAACTCTTAGCCAAAATCATGCTTACCTTACCTCTTGTCCGACCCCTTGACTCTAGCAGATCATTACCTCTGAGCTTTAGATACAATGCCTATTGTGCTTATCAACAACGAAAGGACATGACACAAAACATTGCAAGCATCTTAAACATCTCGTGCAAGACCTCATTGATTCTAATCATATCCAGATTGGAGGTGTGAATGAAAAAGGTAATAAGTCTGTAACTCCTCCCAACCAAAAATTACAAATCTTTACCAATCCAATGCCTAAGGTCATAATATTTCATTTGTAAAGGCTAGCAAAACTAATCCTGGTGTGATTAATGTCAAGATATGGATGACAAACAAATGAGAAATCATGAACAAAATCCTATGGATGATGATGAACAGAATCCTATGGATACTGGTGAACAAAGTCCTATTGATACAATGATAGGAGTGGTTGACATCAAGCCTCATAAATAATAATCCATTGACATTTCTTTCTCTTCAGAAGAAACAATTAAACATGCCACCTAATGGTCCTCTTTACATAGCTGACAAAATCAATAATAAGCCCACTCCTAGGATTTTAATTGATACCGTTTGTGGAGAGAATGTGATTGCAAAAGAACTCTTATATGTGAATGAGCTTATTCAAGATAGATATGATAAATCAAAAGCATGGATCAAAACACATGATGGTTTTTCTCGTGCTACAATGGGCTCGATCACACTCCCTTTACAAGTAGGACTGAAGAAATCAAATGTATCATTATCTATCATCTCTAATTTGGACCAATTTCATGTGAAGCTAGGCTAAAATTGACTTCACTCCATGAATTTGGTTCCATCTATTGTCCATAAGTGCTTATATTTTCCAGTGCGCAATGAAATATTCACTATGAACCATTGTGGCTTTAGACCCCCATTTTCCTATGGAAATTTCTCCTTAGACTATTTCTGGCATGAACCCATGGAACCTATAAGACAACATGAAGACTTCCTTTTCCTATCCTACCAAAAATTCAAAGCAACATGTATAACCAGAATATCTCTTGAAAACTTACCTCCACCACCTAAACAAGACAACCCTAAAATCCTTCCAACAAACCAAGACCCATCCATAAACACATCCTTACCTATTTCCTACAATAGACCAAGAGAAACCCCAACAAGTTTTAAGCAAATTTATAAATCCAAAGAGAAGGTGGTCGAACAACATTCCATGGTTTCTTCCATTCTTCCCTCACAAGAAGAAAATAGACCTATGGTTGATTCACCCACTCCTACACAAAATACAAGTCATAATAAAATAAATCACAATGCTAGAGAGCATAGGTGTAGGCATCATGTTATTGCTCAAAAGATGAATAATTAGAATAACATTGAAAATAAAAATCCAATCTTTACAGAAGCAATAAACAATGAACCTTCTCTCTTATTCGAGATTGTAAATCTAACACAAGGACCAAAACCTTCTATGGATATTATCATTCATCCTCCTATTGTGGTGAACTTGGATGATGATGAGGAAATAGTTAAAATCGATGAGGAAGTGCATAATGAGTTGAATTTTTTATTTTCCTCATCCATGCGCTTAAACGAAAACAACCATGATGATCCTCCTAAACCAAGCAATTCACCATGTGTTGAACTTGGTGATTCTCCTACTATTGCACTTGGTGTGATCCCTCTTGCTAGTGATTTGCATTCGACATACATTGAATAAGATTGGGATGCAAATGACCTGATAGATGGTTGATCTACATGTGCCTTACTAGTTTTTTAAATTTTTGTTTTGTGTCTTCCTTTTGGGGATGATGCAAGGTGTCAAGACACCCTATGTCTCTTCCATGTTGATCCAAAAGGCTTTTCTTTGTTTTTTCTCTCTTTGTGTCATTCTTCCAGTTCTATGTGTATTTGGGGAATGATGTCAGTTTTGAGCTCTCTAATATCTTTGTAGCAAAGAAAGATACTGACCCTGAATCCATAGATCCCTTATGCATTTCTAGGGGGCAACCCTCTTTTCCATTTTCCTTTCCATGTTTTTTTACTTTAAAGTAATTTCTCACAGTTTGGTGTTAGCAATTTCTTTAAATTGGGGACATACATTGGCATTATTTCATCTTGATTTGAGTTGCATTTACTTTTCCATGTTCCTTGATGCGATTTTCTTTCTTCATACAATGCGTTTTTCCTCTTTGTCATGACATTGGGAGTAATTTCCTTCAAAAGTGTGACCTATCTTAGCATATTATATTCCCCTTAGTGGTGATGTGACATGATAAATTCCTTAAGTGGTGAATCTTTTATCCTTTAAATGGTCCTCTCTTGGAGACATTAGGAATGATGTCCAGTGTCCACTAAGAGTAAGATCTCACATGAACTAAGCAAAATCTCTTTGAGCATCCTTTCTCTTTCTCATTGCATTGCTTTTTCCTTTTGTCTTTATTAAATTCATGGAGGTATCGCTTTGATATGGACCCCTTGGGGCTCACCTAATGAACACCTAGTTTCACTTGAACACCTAGTTTCACTAGCCCATGTGAGCGTGCATTTCCTCTTTTTCCTTATCATAGTCATGGGGGTATGATGTTGATATAAACCTCTTGGGGCTCACCTAGTGGACAACTAGTTCCCACTAGCCCTTGCGAGCATGTGTTTTGTTTGCATAGTGGATAGCGTGTTCCACTTGTAAACCCTCTTCAAGCCTACACCCAATCCACTGCATTGGATGGCCAGTTGAAGATTGATCTGTTGCAGTTTCTTTTCCTTTTTCCTTTTTCTTATCTTTTATGGTGTATGTTTGCGATTTGATCTTGGCTTCATATATCATCCACAAGTGTGTTCTTTTGTGCCTATGTTGGTTCACCATAGGATCATAATCTTGGGGGCTTGGCCACCCTCTTGATTTTTGTTATCCTATCTTACTAAAATTTGTACATTTGAACCCCTCTTGATTGCAGGGTTGGCTACTTAAGTGTGAGTTTGAGGCAAGCTCATCCTCTCACTAAAGTGGGGGCTAAATGTAGTATAGTAAAATGCATACCATTGCATTTTCACACTTGTTTAGGCCCGCCTTGCTTTATTTATCCTTCTTTATGGCTTAATTGGCCCTATTTTGTGTTGACAAGCCCTATGAATGACATATTTTTCTGGTAAATCTTGACATTCTCCAATGCATATATGATCCCCTAATGAATTTGATTGGTGTGTCCCTAATTTCTAGTCAAGACTAAGACGCCACTAAGGGCATCTTTGTCCCCCGAGGTCTTGGGACACTAATTTTGAGGCATCTGTTTTGGGCCCCTTTTTGGTGTTTGTGTCCCAAGTTTCATCACTTGAAACTAAGACTCCACCTAGGGTGTCTTAGTCCTCCTTGAGTCATTTTTTTAATTTAATTTCAAAACTTGGTGGGATTTAACCTCCTTTATTCTTTGAATTCACATGTCGGCTTGGTGTGATATAATTTTGGGATATTAAGAATGAACAAGTATAAATACAAGGTTCATTCATTCATTTACATCCTAGCAACTTGAGTATTCATTCCTAAGGAAAATTTATGAGATCAAGTGCATTCAAGAGCAATTCATCAAGCATTTGGAGCCATCATCAAGTTTCAAGCATCATGCCAAGGATTTTTCTTGCATCATGTGTATTGTTGTGCTAATATTTGTGATGTAGGGTTTTGATCTAAGCAAACATTTCAAGTCCATATTTATCAAGCATTTTAAGATCCATGTCCATTGCAACCATTATACACAAGTTTGTAGCATTTGCAAGGGTTTAGTGATTTGTAGAATTGCAAGTTGTTCATTGACCATTTCCTTCATCATTTTTATTTCATTTCAGAGTTTAGTTACCAACAAGGGGTTTGACAAAGGAAAACCTCCATTCACTAACAATCATCAAGTTTTTCCATCTTGTCCATTTGTATTTGTAGATCCAGGTTGTAAACTTGAAGATCACTTGGACTCTAAAGTTGTCAAAGTTGCATTGTCAAAGTTGTCATCTTCACAGAAACTCACCTATAGGTCAGATCCAACTATTCTAGAACCTGAGATCCGAGGAGAAGCAATTGCAAATCTGGGAGATCAAGACCACATTCACACTTTTTTGAAATTCAGATCAGGACTAAGACAGGAATAAAGGCGTCTTAGTCCTCTAGGTGGAATCTTTCATTGATTTTTTCGAGATTTTATTCCATTATTTGAAGATTTTGTGTTTGCCCCAAAAAAAAGCAATGGGACTAAGACGAGAGTAAAGGCATCTTAGTCCTCTAAGGCATATTTTAGCAATTTGTTTGCATTTCCATAATTCTTTTGGCATCTCCAAGCTTCCCAGGTACACATACACGAACTTGGAGTTGTTCATTTTTCAATATTAGTAAGCTTCATTTTGCTTATTTTAAGTGTTTTGCATATTGTAGTTATTATGTAAATCATGAAAGGGCTTTTTTTCTAGAAAATATCAACTTTTTTTTTTTTAGTTAGTTGCTCCTCTAATATCTTTCTAGAATATATCAACTAATTTAATTAGTTGCTCGTCTAATATCCATTAAGATTGTTAAATTATCAACTATTTTTGTTATTAATTGCTCCTCTAATATCCATTAAGCCTCTTGATTGTAATGGGCTCCTCCTTTTTCTTATCAACTCTTTTGAATTTCTAATTAATAACTAATATGAATTAATCCATATGACAAAACTTTGTTTAATTTAATATTATTATTGCAAGTATTTGCATATTACATTTTTCAAGACTATTTCAATTTCCACAAGTATACTTTTATTGCTATTAGATTCTTTTATTGAAAGGAGTCCACAAACAAATGTGAATCACAAAATGATTGTGATACTTAAATGCATGACGAATTGTACAGTAAATTGATCATTTGTTAGCTGACAAATATCCAACTAAATAACTTATCTCTGCAATTTCAAAGCCCATAATAGAATGTTTTTCTAACACTGGTAAGTTCTCAATGAAGTTCCAAAGAAGCCGAAATTTTGGACGCTAATTCAACGGTTACAGCACTAGATTTCCATTCTATCAGCTGTTGAAAGATTTTGAACTGCAACACATCAAATCAAATCTTATGATTTAAGAAATTCAATTATTTTCTGTGCACGCACGCAGTCGAATTCAATTGCTCAACATAAAATAATTATATATAAACTTAGAACTCGATCTGGAGGCAACATATTGGTCTTACAGTTTGATATTGAAGGGAGATAATTACCCACAAACTGTTTCGCATGATTTTAAAGGAAGAAATGATAGGAATAAATTTCTGAACATGTTGAAGTCCAGATCAAGGTCAAAATGCAACGTCAAAAAGAATGTCCATGAAATAAAGTCTGCTAAAGGTAAATTCGAGAGGCGAAAAGAATCGTTGGACGGACTGCAAGGTAAATATGCGCATTATTCACTTTTCTTATGGAGAATTATTTTTTTCTGCCATTAGACGGCTTATATATTTTTCAGAAGTGAAACGTAAGTTTTTGTCAATGAAAATAGGATAAGTATTGTCCATTTAAATGTTGAACGGCTTTATTTTCAAATTTGATTACATATTTTAGAAGAGATGAACAAATTCCTGAGTGTTTCATTTATCAGGTGTGTGTAATCTGAAGAACTTCTCTCCTATTGCGAAACCACTGAAAATATTCATAGTCCTTTAAACAATCAGATTTCTTTATTGATGTTTGGGAAATTGATCTGATTGCTGGCTGTCATCGACACACTTGTCTGGTTTGCTTGTATACCACTCGTTTGCAAGTGAGTTCAGAAACTGATAAAATGTTTTATCAGTTTGTATAATCCGCATATTGAATGATGTGCTTGTATACCACTCTTTTGCAAGTGAGATTAAAGATACGTTCCGACAGTCTTATTTCTCTCAATCTCTCCTTTAAACTCAAAGCCCACGATCAGTGAACTTTAGAAGAAACGTT
Organism: Sequoiadendron giganteum; assembly: GCA_007115665.2. NCBI lineage: Eukaryota > Viridiplantae > Streptophyta > Pinopsida > Cupressales > Cupressaceae > Sequoiadendron > Sequoiadendron giganteum. The sequence continues at coordinate 9,351,126 of CM021100.1, read as the reverse complement.
TTATATTGTTGAGATGGATTTCTACTTGCCAGCATGTTATGTTGGAGTCCATGTAAGGAGTGATTCAAGCTCTGATTTATTTGAATTAGAGCTTTTTAAGTGGTTATTTTTAATTAGAACTCATGACGTTTTCTGATTTTTTTTATAGATTGTAACAATTGATAATTGTAAATAATAAAATTATATATTTATAATCATTTTTCACATATAATTATAAATGTTTATTAATCAATTGGCAAAAAGTTTCAAATTTGAATCTACAAGAATAGATTCATGGTCAATATTCCATATTTTGAATGAAATTTTGGAGATTTTATTAATATAGATATCTGTCTGTTCATCAAAAAAAAAAATTAATTTTTTTTAGAGATTTTAAATATAATTTTTAATTTATAATCTTGGAGATTTAAAGTAGTGTATAATATTAATATGATACAAAAATCAAATTTAAAATATTAAAAATTTATAAGAGTTAATTGTCTCCCTCTATTTATACTCAAATTCTATTTTTTAATATTTTAATACAAAATTTATAACTTGTTTTGTAATAATATATTTATTTTATATTTTGTTAGAATTTTGAACATGTCTGAAATAAATCAATGTCTGATATGTTTGAGGTATATATATATATATATATAAATCATCTTGAATTCAAAATAAATTTGATTTTAATAAATGTAAATAAAAGATTAAATACGGTTAAATTATTATTTTTCACCAATATAATCTATGGCAAAACTATAAAAAAGGAATATAAACTTGTGCTTGATTGTCGTAAAAAAAGGCTATTAAAGAAAAATAGAATGCAATGAGTATGTAAAACAAAGCTATTAAAGAACCACGTATACATGAGAAATTCTTTAAAATATGTGTAATTCAAAAATATGTGTCACATAAATTACAATATATAAATATAATTAACACGATATATATTAAATCAAATTACAATAATAAATATTTTTTTTAATAAACATAACTATATGTTGAAAGGAAGAAAAACAATATAGACAAAAGCATATAATAATCAAACACATAAATTAACATAGAACAAAAGCAAGAGAGAAGAGCTAAAAAAATTTAACGTGGTTCACCAATTGACTACATCCACATTGAGCAAGGGATTTCTCTCTATATTTTAAAACCTAGAAAAAACATACGTTATATCTGCAACTCACACTGTATTATCAATCAAATTGTTGTTCCTAGAGCTATATGCAATTATCTCCACTCTGAGAATAAAAATAGTAAAATACACATACCACATGCTAAAGGCATTACATGCAAGGGTTGATAATAAATGAGGGAGTAGAGGGAATAATGTCAGAAATGTTACACTATGCGGATTGGGTTGCATAGATAGTAAACGTTACACCAACAATCTCCCACTTGTAGTCCAATCCAAGTTGCAAGAGCTGCACTGAGATATCCGCCACTCCAAGCTTATTGTCACAACTTGACAATACCGAGAGAAGTCCTACAGAACTCAAACTTCTCCCTCGTTACAATCTTCATCAAAGCATCCGCCAGACCCCATCCAATGATATTCAAAGAATCTAAAGTATCACAACATACACTCTGCCTCAATTGAGAATCACCATCAATTTCAATTGCCCCAATTTCTTTGGCATCAACCTGCTCACTATCATCTAACTGATTCCCACAACTTTCACTCTCAAGCATACTAATAAAATAATTAATAACGAATCTAAAGTAGGATGAACAAATCCCACTTCAACATGACTCTCTATTATATACAAGGTGCCTAATTTTCTACCCCTTGCAATTACCAAGTCCCCATTTTTAACATTGCATCTATTAGATTCAAAACTAATTTAACAACCTTAAGAACCCAATTGTCCAACCGAGATTGCATTTTGTTTGAGCTAGAGAACATATCTAAGATCACGTAACAACCAAGTATATCCATTTTTTAGTTTTAATAAAATATCTTCTTTTCCAACAACATCACAAGATTTATTGTTACCAAATAAAATCTTACCGAAGTCACTAATTTGTAGATTTTTGAAATACTCTTTGCTAGTGACATAAAACGATGAGCCTGAATCAAGCACCCAACCATTAGTTAGAATTTCTTCTTCGATTAAAATAAGAACACCTACATCTTCTTGGTATGTTTTTTTGGCTTCGTTATTGATCACCTTTTCTTGTGCCTTTTTGTAGTTCCAAAAGTTCATTTTTATGTGACATTTCTTGCCAAAAAACCAACATTCTCCATTTTTTACGTTGGACTTTGATCTTCCTCTATCGTTATTTCTACCTTTATCTTGAACCCTTCCTCTATTGCCAATACTTACAACAGTCAAGGCATCACTGAATGAGGGCTCTTGATTCTTTCTCCTCATGTCTTAAATAAGAAGTGTGGCTACAACATCATCAAATTTTAATTTACATTTGGTAGGCACTGAAGTGCTAACTGCCATCACCACCCCTTCCTATCTGTTTAGTAGAGAACGTAATAACAAGATTTCCTTAATCTCATCACCTAAATTGGTACCCACTGAAATTAATTGGGTGACCAAAGTATTAAAGTCATTGAGGTGATTCAACACGATCCCATCTTCTCTTATTTTCAAATTATATAGTTTCTTCATGATAAATACCTTGCTTGATATTGAAGCCATCTCGTACATTGAAGAAATTTTATCCCAAAGCTCTTGCATTGTCTTCTCAGCTAAAACATTGAACAACAAGTTGTTTGACACCGAAAGTAAAATAGTTTCCCTTGCTTTTTTATCCAATCTCTCCCACTCTTTGTCTAATAGAGAACCTTTCTCTTTGGATTTCCCTAGAAGTGCGTTTGAGAGATCTTGCTTAATCAGCAACGATTCCATCTGAACCTTCCACGATCCAAAGTTCTAGCCTGTGAACTTCTCAATCTTCCATTTGTCTACATCATCCATACTTCTAGAAATTCTTCACCAAATTTCAACTAGCTTCCTCATCGAGCTTCCTTGCTTCACCACCAAGCTTACTTATCAAGCTTCTTCACCAAATCTTTGTTACCAATTATTGAAAGGAAGAAAAACAATACAGACCAAAGCATATAATAATCAAACACATAAACTAACACAAAAACATAAGCAAGAGAGAAGAGCCAAATTTTTTAAACGTGGTTCACCAATTGGCTACAACCACATTGAGTAGGGGATTGCTCTTTGTATTTTAAAATCTAGAAAAATATACATTATATCTACAACTTACACTGTATTATCAATCAAACTGTTGTTCCTATAACTATATGCAATTATCTCCACTTCAAGAATAAAAATAGTCATTTACACGGACCACATGCTAAAGACGTTACATGCAAGGGTCGATTCTAAATGAGGGAGCAAAGGGAATAATGTCAGAACCATTACACTACAAGGATTGGTTGCATAGATAGTAAATGTTGTACCAACACTATGCTCATATTTATAAACATATTTTACATAGATTTTTTTAAAATAGACATGTTAATTATATATATTTATTAAATATTTAATTAAATTGTATGTCTCTAATTTATATTTTTTAAATTTATTGAAAGTGAATACAAATAATTAAATAAGATGTTTTTTTAGATATTTGAATCATAATTTTCAACAACAATGACCCAATCATTTAACCATACTCCACTTGACTAATATTCTTTATATTAGAAAACCTTTTTTCTTAATAACCTCTATATTAAAAAACTAAATTCTATGTGAATTTTTTATAATATATTTTGAACAAACAAAATATTTAATACAGATATCTAACATAGTAAAAAAAATCTACGTTACTGCGGAGGGTAGAATAATCACTTAACAATGGTAATAGCTGCAATGCACTTGGTAATAGAGATTAACCAGAGATGATGGAATTTACTTATCCCTTGAAAGACAAGGAAAGAAAATAAACAATATATTAAAATGAGAATAAATTAATTGATCATAATCGCTCTTTTTGGATTGATGGCAATACTTTTTTTAAGAACCATATGTCCAAGTAGTTTCTCTAAATACACACATATTTGGACTCAAGGATAAATTGTAATAGTTGCACTTTTTGAAAACCTGATCAAGATTATTGAAGTGATCACCATTGAAAAAACTATGATATCATTCAAGGATACTAGCTGACGCAAGAGAGAAATACACATAAATCATAATAGGGTAAAATACAAATCTAATTATGTCCAGTAAAAACTACTTCAAATTAAAAAGTATTTATATTCAAAATTTATTTCCAATGAAATTGGTTTATCATATAATTTTTATCTTCAAAATAATATTTTTTCAATCTAGAAAATTACAGTCATTGTTGAAATATCACACTGCTTCCACTCTTCACACAACATCCTCCAAATCAGTCTCTAGTTTAATTATTTTAAATTCTTTTATCTTGGACAACTTACTTTGTATCTTCCCAATCACTTCCTTCTAATTTATCTGTAGCCCCTTTCACCATCACAACATTTCTCCACAACTTGCTTTTAATATATCCTTACTTTGGTGTAGCCTCCACTAAGATCATTCTTTGCACATCCCCTCTTTTATACTCTATCTCTATGCACCAACCTCTCTTTCTATAGCGCTACTTTTGAATATTTTGATTACAGCTTATTAAAACCACTTTCATATTCCTAGAGATTTGGTGATTAGTCTTTTTCTCTCCATTACTACCTTTCAACTTGCTTGAAGCTTTATTTCAGTTATTGAACAACTCTTCATATTCTTCCTGACATTTCTTTTTTTTATTTGACACGATTTATTCAATTTCCTTTCTCTCAATGAGAGAAAATATTAATAACATTTCTTGAGTTAATATCCATTTAAATTCACATAAATCAATTTGGAGAAGAATTACTTTTTTCCAATGTGACACAATTACACTATAAAATGACTTTTTGCATTCTTCTTTTCAGAAGCTTCTCTGTGCATGAAATCTTGTCAGGATGTGTAAAATAACATTTCTAATCTTTCCATCAAGCCATTTTGTCCCAACATTAATAAAACTCCAAAAAATAATTTTCTTCAAAATCACCAACCAAGAACAGATAAAATTAAATTATCTCAAACCATGCAAGATATGATTGTACAATCTTCATCTACCTATGCAAGGATTCACCATGAAAGCTTACCAATTATCTAGAATATTTTTTTTGTATGATGTTGATTGCACCTATACCCAAATGCTCATGCATCACTAGCACAAACTCTACTAGTACATCCTTGAAATCCACGTACATCACCTTCTATAAGGTTGCATTAGCATTGGTCAACCCAAAATTTATATGTGCCCCACTTAGTGGTGAATTTTGTTCTTTGTAGGTTTGATTCCTAGACCAAAATTCAATTACATCCTGAGTACCCATGTCCAAAAAGGTAAACCTTTCTAATCTTCTTACTTTTTTGTAAAATCCACTCCATGGAAGGGAGGAGATAATGATCCTCAAGAGAATCCATATTGTTTCATCTAAAGTCTACACACAACGTTATCTCCCCATTCCTCTTCTTCATAGGAACTACTTTTTCCACCCAAGAAGAATGCTTAATGGGAAAAAACATTTTGTCTTCTATCAATTTGGTCAACTCTTTTCTCATCAAGGACTCAATTTGGGGGTTTACATGCCTATTATTCTACCTAATAGGATTTGCATAAGAGTCTAGTTTAATGTTATGATGGGATAAACTAGGATCAAAACCTTTTAGGTATGTATAGGTCCATGTAACCACATCATCATAAGAGTGGAAAATCTCAATGAAGGTTTTATGTTCAAACTCAAATCTTACCTTTCGAAACTTCAATGATTTCCTTTCTACCATGATAACTTTCTTGTATTCATGTTTTCTCACAACCAAGTTCACCTTCTTATTTCTCAACTAGTCATCCAAGTTGAAAATGGCTTCCAAAGTGATTGAAAAATTTAGGGTCAAATCACTAATTCTCATATGTAATTGAGTTAGGATTACACTTCTAGAAAAATATGAGTATTATAATATTTGGTCATAACAACTAATTACTATCATATTCTATGTATGGTAAGTTATTCTTGGAGTTGTAAATGTTCTCTATAATTCCTTATGAGTCTATGTTTCACTTTGTATTAGTCTCTCATAATTTTAATTTTTTCATTAACAAAGTCACACCTTATAGCTATGAATTAATATTTCTAAATAGAACTTATAATAATTAATAAGTGGGTTGTGTAAACTTTTCTCCTAATTTGATAGTATTATAAACTATATCTAAAATTGGAATCAAACTAAGATATAAGTAAAATATGGTGGCATACACTCAAAGCTTTCATATCCCCTTAGAAACCTTATTAACAACTAAAGCCTAAGTTATTAATTGAATTGAATATTTTATAAAGAATTTATTATATGAAATTATATTTTTTCCTTCCAAAACCTTTGGTTAAGCAACTAGTTGATCTTGGTGCTGGTTGAATCTATTATGTCATATTTTTTCCTTTGTGTCAATAATTTGTGGATTTGAAATGGTGTTCAATTGCTTATAAGTCACCTATTATAGTTTTATGTTTTCAAGGATTTATTCCTAGCAGAGAGTAGAGGTCATTGATCTCAATCCAACAACTTGTAGAACTTTTCAATGCATTTTGATAGAGCCCTATTGTTTCATCAGTACAACTTACAATAAGGCAAGGTCCATATCCTTTCTTTTTTTACCGTGTATACAGGACAATATTATATCATCAATATTTCCTTGTGGTAACTTTACATATCCCACTTGAGTATTGGTATACTTTTCTCCCTACAATGTGTCAAGTGTGATCTAATTAAGACATAATCTAATGGAAAATTTAATCATATGAATATTTCTTGGAAATTTTATCTTCCTTTTTCTTTATTTCATTGGCAAGCCTAATGTAAATTGAATTCAGGTAATATGCATGTCAACAATCCACTCTTACTTTTATTGTTAAGCTCAAAACCCCCTTAGTGATATGTCATTTCATGATTTATGGTCATGAAATTGTGTGGTGGGATCCCTCCTTTTTATCAAAGGCTCACAAGATCTTAGGCAATGTAGTTCACTCACTAGAATTATGATGTCTCCAACAAATTTATAGGATTGTGTGATTAGTGTAACCTTGAGAAGTTAGTTTGATAGCTTCAAACTATTATTTCATTGGTAATATTAGGGACATAACCATTAGTTATCATGCTCTCTTTGTACTTACATATGGTTATGTGACACCTCTAAATGTTCTCATTGCTGTTCATATCACAATGGGGCCACTAATCTCAGTGTAGATCATGGTATTACTAGAATTATGGGTAGAAGATCAAGGGTTCATACATAATTTAAAAGTGTCACTTATTATTTCTAGAATTATCTATACCTAGAGTTATATGAAATAAGTGATCGAATTAGTAGGGTCCAAACCATGATCTTTTTATAATTGACGGTCTTTCCACATCTATGAGCCTATACTGATATTTTCACAAGAAGTTGAGAATTATTTACAAAAGGAACTAATTTTCATCAATCATGTTTATTGTTTGGTAGTCAACATCAACATCTAATTAAATCTATTATAAAAATGAGTTTAGTTTCTAGTAAGCCCATTATGGGTGTAATAAGACTATTCTAATAACAATTATTACATTAAAAAAATCCTCGACTATGACAAAGATGTATATAAATATTAGTTGTGCACATCTAATAATGTGGTCCCATACAAGCTCTTTATATTCTAGAATCATGGAGAGAAATGTCCTACATAACTAGGAAACAAATACTATATGCTTATGTAGTGTCAAAAATGTTGTCAGGACATTTATCACACTTGTTTGGATCCTCCTTGTTAGAATGGAACTTAATATGGCCTTGATTTAGTGTTGTAATGTGTTAAACACATTCACATTAGGTCTTGGGCCCTTGTGAACTAATGAATTCAAATGGTACCTTGCTAAAGTGTTGTGAAGTGTTGCAACACACTTTCACACTTTTCTAAGGTTTTATTAATTAATTACACGTAATAAACCTCGTTTTGGCCTTAATCCTGCCTTATTTAAAGTGTTGTAACACACTTTCACACTTTTCTAGGTTTTTCATTAATAATTGGGCTTCTTTATGCTTTAATTGGCCCTATTTTGCATCCACAAGCCCCATTTAATGCATCATTTCGAGGATAAACTTGACACAATTCATATCCCAATCATAATTCAAGTGTTTCAGGTTGAATCGCCCCAGATTTAGTGATATGAGACTCATTCGCTACCTTGGTCGAATGAGTCCCGCCTAGGTTTTTTGACCTTGACCCTGATTTCACACCTTTCTAAGCATTTTAAAAATGGTTCCATAAATTATGCTTGGTGGGATTCATTCGCCACCATGGGTGAATGAGTCTCATGTGGCCCAAAATCAAAATTAATTCAAATTTTTGGAAGGATTTTATCCTCCTAAATTTGATGTCGGCTTGTAGTGTTGTAATTTCAAGAATTCTTGCATAATTAAGTATATATACAAGTTTCTTTCATTCATTTTACACCTAGCAAGTTGAATGAGCATTCTTATAAAAAAATTAAGTTCACAAGAGCATTCAAGAGCCTTCAAGAGTGGATTATCAAGCATTCTAGATCATTATTCAAGCAGCAATAATCATGTCAAGGAATTTATGCATCATGTTGTTTTAGAGCTAACATTTGTGATGTAGAGTTCCATGATTCAAGATAACATTCAATTCAAGATCTATAAAATTCAAGAAAGATTCAAGATCTACATCCATTGGATCCATTTCATACATGTTTGCAACCTTTTATTGCTAGGGATTGGTGAGTTGCAACATCATATTTTGTTCATTCATCATTCTCCATTAGTATTTGATTCTAATTCAAGGTTTGATTACCAAAATAGGGTTTGACCAAGGCAAACCTCTATCCACTAACCCAACAACATTTTCCCCTCTCCTTTGTGTGTGATTTATAGGTCTAGGTTGCAGATTTCCTAAGGATCAAGATTGGAGGAAAGTTGTCAAAGTGTCATTAAGTATTGAAGAACATTGGAGAATACCTACAGGTTACAAATCAGGGTTTTGGATTTGGAAATCAAATCAAGAAGGATAGAGGAGATAGAGAAGAGAAGGATAAGACTTTAAAGTTTCAGAAAACCCTATTTGGGATAATTCACCACTTCTGGTGAATGAGTCCCAGTTTCAGTCAAAATTCATTTTTTTGTAAATTTGGATTCCCATTTGGTAGATTCTTGTTCTCGCACAGAAACCAATACTTTAGATTAATTCACCCAACTTGGTGAATGAGTTCCACTCAACATTAAATATAGGTTTTACAGTGTTTCAAACCTCCTTCCACATTTCCATATTTCCAAGTGCACACATTTTGTTTTATAGTTTTCTATCTTGTTTCATTCACATTTCTAGGTCATTGCATCAAACTAGGTTTAAGAATTTTAACTTGCATTGAATTAATCTTTCCAATTTTTTACTTGTTGGTGAACCCCTTATTAGCTTAGATTCAACCCCTAGGATAGCCCTCTTGCAAGTTCTTTCTCCTTTGCATTCAGATCTCAAGTGTTGTTCTTGAGTGAAAGAGAGTGAAGATTTCCCTTCTAGGTCCTAAACCCTAGTAAAGCCACAATTTTCCACCGTCCACTTTGGTGAACCTACATTTAGAATACCGTCTTTACTAATTTTGAGTCCATCATCATCCTAGATCTAGCATTAGGGTTTTCATTAGTTGTTCTGCATCTAGGGTTTCTAAATTTTGCATTAGTGAAGGTGAATATAGGTTACATTTTTGTATCTCAAATGATTGAAAATCATGTAAAATCTTCATTAGCATTTAGTCTTCAGGTCATACTACATAAAAAGCATCAAAATCAATTGAAAATTTCTAAATTTTTTGAAAAAAACTAACTGGGACTCATTCACCCCTTTGGGAAAATCAGTACCAATCTAAATTTTAAACTGCCTTTTAAAGCATTATAAACCTCATTTTTGTGCTTCCTGAGCTTGCTAGTAACATATAGTATAAGTTTGGAAATTTTCAGGAACATATGTTTTATGTATATCTAGGTCAAATCATCCATGTAGTGAAGTCATTTTTAGAGCATTTGAAAAATCATTTTGGTATCAAAAGTTTTAGATATATGTAGGACATATGTTTACATTTTAGAAACATTGCATAATTTGGAAGATTACTTTCTCATGAACTAGCATGTGTTCCTTTCAAGAATTTAGTGTTTCTAGAATATCAAATGGCTTGTATGATTATATTTTCCCTACTCATGGGCACAATCTAGGAAATCAAAGTAAGACCTTTGATAAGCATGTTGGATACCCTCCTAGTATCTATTGAATTTGTAAGAATGTCATAACACAAGAGGATGCAAGCATAGACAATCATAAGAATCATACTTGTTCTTCTCTTGATACCTCTCCTATTAGTGACAAAGTTATCTTGGTGAAAGAAGATACAAGCATTGAGGGTCTTGATTGTCCCTCTCCTCCTCCCCCTTTGGCAAATATTAGAAAACAAGAAGATGAGATCATAGACACATTTCTAAACATCACCTTACCTAGTCTTCATTCATCTCTTGCTTGTAAGAATGTTCTACTGAAAGTGGATGAAATAATAGGTAGCCATGAAAATTAAAATTTTCCTTCTCCTAATATCCCTCCTCGATGTGAAGAGGATAGGTTAGTATTAGAAGATGCACCTATTGAAAGTCGTGAGGATCTATTTGGTAAGCATAAAAATTATAGTTTTCCTTCTCTTGATGCCTCCCCTATTTGTGATAAAGCTACTGTACAAAATCCAACCATGGAATGCGATGAACATCTTACAAGCTCTCCTACTAGGGTAGATGGTATGGAACAAGAGAATGAGGCCTTAAGGAAAAAGGACAATCAAATTGACCCTTCTCTTAATGGACCCACTATTGATAAAGAAGATATTTTGACCTCCCCTACATGTGATGAATTCATTTTAGAAGAACCAAGCTTTGAATTCCATGAACATCTAGCTTGTAGTCCTCCTAAAAACTCTCCTCCTAGGGAGGATATCATGGTGCAAAAAAAGGATAACATTGACAATAATGATATAGTTCCCTTAGATGAAGATGATGAAGTAGCATTAGACTCTCCTTCACTAAGGGATGTTAATATTAGTCAACCTCAACTCATCCTTTACCCCCTTCACACAAACCTCAGACTCAAAATAAACCCAAAATTATCCTTTACCCACCTAAGAATAATGTTTTGCAGCAACCGAGTCATAATACTGTTGATCATACATATAACACTAGAAAAAATCCACAACCAACCCCAACAATCTTACATTTTCCTAATCCTATCTTACCTGGTCCTCCTCATTTTCCTCAAAACTTGGTGTGGATAAGTCAAAAATTCAACCTAATTCATTATCAATTCATGGATTTGATAAGATAGGCAAACAACCATTGGGTGTAAATACTTTACCTATTATAGTTGGAAATCCCACATTGCAAATCATGATTCATGTCATGTCAAATGATCTTTCATATAATCTCCTTTTGGGAAGACCATGGATTCATGAGATGCACATGGTTCCCTCTACCCTTCATCATATCATGAAGTATGTCTATAACAACAAAGTATATGCAATCAAAGTCGACCTTGAACCAAATATTTGTTTGAGCATTGAGAAAGAAAAAGAGAATCCTTTGACAACATTGACACCAACTACGCAAGTAGAACCTGTGCAACATAAAGACAAAGAAAAACATATTGAGGCAATCACAAAGCTATTAGAAGATGATTTGGGTTCCTTATATTTTGAACCTACATTCATGGGAGAATACAAGATCATAAAAAAAAATTCAGAGAAGGGAAAAGAAAAAGTGGTAATTTCAACACAAAATTCAAAAGAGCATTCAAAAGCATCCACCTCAACCACTTCAGAAGAAAAGAATAAATTACACAAAAAACTTTGATGAACCTAACTATGAACAACCGCCAAATCCAAAATAAATGAAAAATATTTATGGAAGAGGTTATGAAATTATGAAACAACTTGGATATAGTGGAAAAGGATGTGGTCCTAGAGAACAAGGTATTTGTGTCCCTATAGAGCCTAACACACAAGAAACAACTCGTGGTCTTGGTTACTGTCCTTTGATTGAAATCAAACCATCGAACAAGCCTTCACTCAATATCAACACTCTTACAAAATATTCTTCTAAGCCAACTTTAATGGTAGTGCATCCTGAATTACTAGACACTAGCGATCTTGATTGTTATCCTTTGAAAGAAATAGATAAGTCCTCGCTTAACATCAATGCCATCATGCAAAACAATTATTATTTGAATTCATTAGATTTTACACCCTCCTGTGAAGGAGAGTAAAAAATCTCACAATCTAAAGAATCTTACGTAAGTATGACACCTAATACTAAGAAAGAGATATCTTTGTCACAAGATAATAAAACATCTTCTATTATGGATCAAGAAGGTATCTTTCTGAGACTCCTCCAAGATCGTTTGATATCCCTTCCTCCAAGAACATGGAATAAATTTTACTACAAGAGTTCATTTTATGCATATCATAGAGTTCATGGTCATTCTACTAATGAATGTAAGGCCTTGAGTAAAAAAATTCAACATCTTAAGGATCACGGTTCTCTTCCTTTTGTTGAAGCACCTAGTTCCTTTAATTGATACTTATTTTCATCCTATTCAACTCATCCTTGTCCTGCACTAAGTGGGGTTAGGGGTTTAGGTAGCCTTGTCCTCATATGTCACTTGTTGCCTCTTTTGGCTAGTTGATCACCTTTCATGTAAATATAAGAGAAAGCTTGGGATGTGGACGACATGCCTTAAGTTGGCTCGCATGTGACATACTTATTCACGATATAGTTTGATTCAAAAACATATGACTTAGAATAGGGCTTTCTGAATAACCTCCCATGTCTTCTTCTACTTCTAAGAAAATTGTCATAGTAATGGTGTTAGCAACCACTTTAAAGTGGGGGCATACATCGACACTCATGTTTCACTACGTGATTTTTTCCCATGATGTGTCCTTTTCTTGGTGGTGTCATTGCGCTTGATTTCCTCTAAGAGCGTGATATTTCTTTGACTTGTCCTCTCTTGGATACATTAGGCATGATGCTCCATAAGAAGAGACCTTGCATGAACTAAGAAAAATCCCTTTGAACATTCCTTACACTATTTTGTATTTACAACATCGGTTATATGGCCACCTTGCATAATACAGCTTGCATGCTTGTGGATCCATCTTGTTTTTTCATGAGTTTTAATAATATGAAGCCTTGCTTGCCTCATGAAGCTCAAAGTTCATTATTGTGTGGAATGTTGTCAAAGTTATCAGGAGGTATAACTTTGGCATGGTTTGATAGGAAGCCAATTCGAGGCATGAATTTCCCTTAGCCACTTGTGTGTGTGGTGAGTGCATACCGACCATATGTGTCTCACCTTCTTAGATTACTCACCCAATGGACAACCTAGAGTTTCGTTGCCTTAGAGTGAACATGCATCTTTGGATAAATAACTTAGATCTTATCCACATCATGTTGGACAAATGATCGAGGCTTGATCCACCTCTTTTTTCTTTTGTTTTTCTTTCTTTTATTTATTGACATTGCATGTTTGTGTATCTTGATGTTGCATATTATACACTTTGTGTGTGTCCTTTTGTGCTTATGTCAATTTGATGTAGGATCTTGGATCTTGGGGGCTTGACCAACTCCTCAATATTCTTTATCCTAGACCATTGTCATCAGTACACTTGGACCCCTCTTTAATGTCTACTTTAGTGTGAGTTTGAAGCAAGTTCATCCTCTCACTAAAGTGGGGGCTAAATGTAGTGTCAAAAAATATCGTCGGGACATTTTCACACTTGTTTGGTCCCTCCTTGTTAGAATGGAACTTAATATGGCTTTGATTTAGTTTTGTAATGTGTTAAAAACATTCACATTAGGTCTTGGGCCCTTGTGAACTAATGAATTCAAATGGTACCTTGCTAAAGTGTTGTGAAGTGTTGTAACACACTTTCATAGGTTTTATTAATTAATTACACTTAATAAAAAAAAATTGACCTTAATTATGCCTTATTTAAAGTGTTGTAACACACTTCACACTTTTATAGGGTTGTCATTAACAATTGTGCTTCTTTATGCTTTAATTGGCCTTATTTTTCATCCACAAGCCCCATTTAATGCATCTTTTCAAGGATAATCCTGACACAATTCATCTCCCAATCATAACTCAGGTGTTTCAGGTTGAATGGACCTATACTTAGTGATTTGGGACTCATTCACTGCCTTGGGTGAATGTGTCCTACCTAGGTTTTTGGGTCTCGAACTTGATTTCACACCTTTCTAATAATTTTCAAAAATGGTCCCATAAATTATACCTGGTGGAACTCATTTTCCACCTTGGGTGAATGAGTCTCATGTGGCCCAAAATCAAAATTAATTCAAATTTTTGGTGGGATCTTATCCTCCTAGATCTGATGTCGGCTTGTAGTGTTGTAATTTCAAGAATTCTTACATAATTAAGTATAAATACAAGTTTCTTTCATTCATCTTACACCTAGAAAGTTGAATGGGAATTTTTATAGAAAAGTTGAGTTCACAAAAGCATTCAAGCATTCACAAGAGCATTCAAGAGTCTTCAAGAGTAGATTATCAAGCATTCTAGAGCATTATTCAAGCAACAATCATCATGTCAAGGACTTTATGCATCATGTTTTTTAGAGCTAACATTTGCGATGTAGGGTTCCATGATTCAAGTTGGTATTCAATTCAAGATCTATAACATTCAAGCAAGGGTCAAGATCTACATCCACTAGAGCCATTTCATACATGTTTGCAGCCTTTTATTGTTAGGGTTTGGTGAGTTGAAACATCATATTTTTTTCATTCATCATTCTCCATTACCATTTCATTCTATTTCAAGGTTTGATTACCAAAATGAGATTTGACCAAGGAAAACCCATATCCACTAACCCAACAACATTTTCCCCTCTCCTTTGTGTGTGGTTTGTATGTCTAAGTTGTAGATTTCCTAAGGAGAAATATTGGAGGAAAGTTGTCAAATCCATACCTCCATGAATTTAATAAAGTACAAAAAAGAAATGCAAGCTCACAAGGGCTAGTGAAGCTAGTTGTTCACTAGGTGAGCCCCGAGGGACCATATCAAAGCCATACCTCCATGAATTTAATAAGGTACAAAAAGAAAATGCAACAGGAAATAGGGATGTTTGAAGGGGTTTTTCTTAGTTCATGTGAGGTCTTACTCTTAGGGGGCATTGTTCCTAATGTCTTCAAAAGAGGACCAATCAAAGGATAAAAGATTCACACCTTAGGGAATGCAGTGTGTCGCATCACCACTAAGACGAATGAAATATGCTAAGATAGATCAAGCTCTTGAAGGACATTATTCCCAATGTCACCACAAAGAGAAAAACACATCGCTTGAAGTAAGAAAACCACATCAAGGAACATGGAAAAAAATACAAATGAAATCATGCAAAAATAATGCCAATGTATGCCCCCACTTTAAAGCAATCGCTAAACACCATGCTATGAGAAATTACTTTAAAGGAGCCAAACATGAGAAAGGAAAAGAGGGTTTCCCCCCATAAATGCATAAGGGATCTATGGATTCGGGGTTAGTAGCTATCTTTGCTGCAATGATATTAGAGAGCTAGGAACTATCATCATTCCCTAAATACACATAGAACAGGAAGAATGACACAAAGAGAGCGAAAACAAAGAATTTTTTTTGGGTCAACATGGAAGAAACATGAATGTATTGACGCCTTGCGTCATCCCCAAAAGGAAAACACAAGATAAAAATGAAAGGAAAAGAAAAGGAAAATATTTTGGGTCAACATGGAAGAGACATAGGGTGTCTCAATGCCTAGCATCATCCCCAAAAGGAAAACATAAGACAAAAATGAAAAGATAAATACAAATGAAAGGTAAAGACCAATTAAAAGGAAAAAAACTTATGAAATATAGTAGAATGAAGGTACAAATAGAGGACTGCAAATAGAGAGGAAACATTAAACAATACGAGGGATCATATTACACACATGCAAACAAATAAAAAGAAAAAAAAATGAAAGAAAAAAGTCCTAGTAAAGCACAAGCGAGTCAACCATCCAGTAGGTCATCCACATCCCAGTCTTGTTCAGTATATGCCTAATGTAGATCACTAGCGATAGGAATCATGTCAAGTGTTGTACTAGGAGAATCACTAGTTAACACATGGTGAATCACATAGTTTAGGAGGATCATCATGGTTCTTATCGTTTAAGCTCATAGAAGAGGAAAATAACAAATTCAACTCATTATGCACTTCCTCAACAATTTTAGTAGTTTCTTCGTCGTCATCCAAGTTAACCAAAATAGGAGGATGAATGATAATATCCATAGAAGGTGTTGGTCCTTGTTGTATTGGGGACATAGGAGCTATTGGTTTTGGTAGTCGATGAGGCTCATCGTTTATTGCTTTTGTCAAATTTGGATTTTGATTTTCTATATTGTTCTCTTTGTTCATCTTTCAAGCAATAGCATAGCGTCCACGCCTACACTTTATATTGTTTATATTTCTTTTATTATAGTTTTCAAGTTGCGTTTGTGTAGGAGTGGGTTTGTTAACCATAGGTTCCTTTTCCTCTTGTGAGGGAAGAATGGAAGAAACCATGGAAGGTTTTTCAACCACTTTCTCTTTGGCTTTATAAATTTTCTTAGGAGGCGGATTAGGACTTGTTTGGTTCTCTCTTGTCCTTTTGTTGGAAATAGGAAAGGGATTTTTTATGGATGGGTCTTGGTTAGTTGAAAGGGATTTAAGCTCAATATTGTTTTCTTCAAGGGGTGGAGGCTTGATCATAGGTGGAGGAAAATTTTCAAGGGATAACTTGGCTATGCATTTTTCTTTAAACTTTTGGTAGGATAGGAAGAGGAAGTCTTCATGAGGTCTTATAGGTTCCATGGACTCAGGCCAAAAATAGTCTAAGGAAAATTTTCTATAGGAAGATAGAGGTCTAAAGCCACTATGGTTCATAGTGAATATTTCATTGTTGAATGGAAACTTTAAGCATCTATGGACAATGGATGAGACCGCCTTCATGGAGCTAATCCATTTGTACCCTAACTTCACATGAAATTGATCTGAATTAGAAATGATAGATAATGATACATTTAATTTTTTTGGTCCTACTTGTAAAGGGAGTGTGATCGAGCCCATCATAGCACAAGAAAAACTATCATGCATTTTAATACATTATTTCAGTTTATCATATCTATCTTGAGTAAGTTTATGAACATATAATAATTCCTCTATGATCACATTCTCTCCACAAATGGGATCAATTAAAATCCCAAGAGTGGGCCAGTTATTGATTTTGTCGGCTTTGTAAAGAGGACCATCAGGTGCATTTTTTATTGTTTCTTTTGAAGAGAAAGTAATGTCAATGGGAATTATGGTTTGTTGTTTACTAGGCTCTATTTCAATCACTCCTATCATCATACTAATAGGACTTTGGTCATTAGTATCCATAGGATTTTGTTTGTTCATGTGTTATCATCATCTATGTTAACACTCATCACATCGGGTTTAGTTTCACTAGCCTTAACAAATGAAATATTGTGGTTAGGCATGGGATTGGTAAAGATTTGCAATTTTTGGTTAGGAGGAGCTACAAATTTATTACCATTTTCATTCACACCTCCAATTTTAATATGATTAGAATCAATGAGGTCTTGCACAATATGTTTAAGATGCTTATAATGTTTTGTATTATGTCCTTTTTCTTGGTGATAAGCACAATAGGCATTGTGTCTAAAGCTCAAAGGTAATGGCTTGCTAGGGTCGAGAGGTCAAATAGGAGGTAAGATAAGCATGTTCTTGTTTATTAATTGAGTCATGATATTGTGAAGTGTGTCAGGTAAGGGAGTAAATTGTCTTTGTGGATCCCCAAATATATAAGGATTACTCTTCTTTATAGCAACTACTTGGGTATCAACTTGTTGGGTAGGTTGGGAGGTAGAATTTACTTGAAGGAAACTTTTATTTTGTCTTCTGAAAGGCTAGTAGGTTTTTTGGTTAGAAGGTTCAAACTTTTCAAGACAGGTAGAGTTGGTTTTTGGTTCACAACTACCTACAGAATTTTGATAATATCGAAGGGAAATGCACAAGTGCATGAAGGAAGGGAATTTTATCATGGTACTTGCTTTTATCATATCTTACTTTGTACATTTTCTATGAACATCTTTTGAAGGTGAGAATCGAGAATATTCACACTAATTTGGGAATAAAGCCCTTGGTAACGTGAAATAAAGTCAGTGAATTTTTTACCCTCATTTTGCTTACATCTCAACAAATCAACTAATTTCATTTTAGGAACCATATGCACTTGGAAATGGTTAATAAAGAATTCAACAAGTTCATTAAATGAACGAATTGAGTTATTCGGTAATGTAGAAAACCAATCCAAGGCAACGTCTTTCAAGGATCAGGGAAAAATCTTAGCCAAAAGTTTGTCCTCAAGGATAAATTCACTACACAAAGCAGTAAAGGCATTAACATGATTAATAGGATCTCCCTTTCCTCCATATTTCTCAAATCTAGGTATCTCTATACCTTGTGGCACTGGAGTTCTCAATATCTCCAAGGATAACGGGTTACTTTTGACATAGTATGAAGGTGGACCATTTCGATTTTGATTTATGGTGGAAACTTGGCATTGAATGGATGAAAAGCTCTGTAAAAGGTGGTTAATGATTGGGTCATTGTTTGTGGTTTGAGATGGAGGTGAATATGGTGGTGGTGTGTATGTGTTGGAAGGACAAGCAAATGGATAGCTTGTAGGAGGAGATATAAGGTTAGATGCCACATAGGTATAAGGAGCACTAATGGAAATATTTGAGGTAGGAAGGACATTACTAGTTGGTTGTATCGTTGTTGTCACTTGAGGATTGGTATAGGTGGGAATGGAGGTTATGTTTGAAGGGGGAGGAATTTGAATTCCACCCTAGCTTTGCACATTACTTGAATTTTGAGCACCATTGGTGGTGGAAGAGAGATGTTTTCCAAAGGTTTGAGCTATATTACACATAATTTCTAGTCCTTCATCACTTTCCATCATGCGGTGAATACTATCTATGGCAGTTATAACAATTTTGGAAATGTTTTTAGTACTCATGCTATCTTGTAGATGGGCTAAGTCTTCATGCATTTTCATTATGTTTTCTTGAGGGATATGATCAACCATTGTTTGAAAACTTGGCATAGCACTTGTAGGTAAGGTAGGCATAGAAAAATAGTTATCAAAGGTACGGTCCATACCCAATGAACAAGTACCAACACTAGAAGTAAGAGAGATAGATAACCCAGGATCCACAACAAGTGTTTTATCGTGACATACCATGAGTCGTGCACTTCATTTCACCACACTATTGATAGTACGACACCAAGTAGAATAGCTCATGCAAGGGATAAACTAAAGAAAGTGCAATGAACATAATATCATATGCTTACAATTACACTTGAAATGAAAGAAATTGAAATAACAACAATTCTACAAACTATAACAAAAAATTGAAAGTAGCAAACAAAAGCACAAAATAGGAGATTTAAACCTTGAGAACTACAAGGTCAAAGTCAATAGGGACTAAGACACCAGCAAGGGCATCTAGGTCCTACTGAAGGAATTGTGAGGTTCCAAGAACTGGAATAGAAAGCAAACAATCCAAACAAAGTTATGAGCCAAAAACCCATAGAAGGACTGAGACGCCAGGAAGGGCGTTTTAGTCCAAGTAAAGGTTTTGTTTAGAAAAATATAAAATTTTGGATTGGTTACAATGTTCCCAGGTTACCTCCTCAAGGATTTGATGTTTAGAAACATAAAATTGTGCAAATGAATGCAAGGAAAAGTGACTAATAAAAATAAATTGGATACAAAGTTGAATGCAATAAAAATGTTCCTAAATGCAATTAGGATGATTAAAAATGCACTCTTTTAGTTTTTCAATGAGATAAGATGATGCAAGAAAGAAAAAAATGCAACCTATATGCACTTTCACTAATTCAAGATGCAATGCAAGAATGAATGCATCCTAGATTGGGGAATTTAATGAACTCCAAATCAGAAAATGAATGTCCCAAAATGTCAGGTTCACCAAAATGATTAATATGAAAAATGAGGGCTTTATGGCCTAGTTCATGTATAACACCACTATTCTCCAATTATCATTCAAATATGCCCTAGGATCCCCAAATTGGATTGACTATCAATCCAAAGGTGAGTCAATTCTCAACAAGGAAGACCTAGGTGGGGTAATCTTTAGGCTTCAAAGGGTTCACCACCAAGCAAAAACTTGGAAAAGACAATTTAACATTCAAATCACAAAACCTAGCAATGCAAGCCAAATGATGAGTGCAAATCACAAAATTAAATAACAAGCTAGGATGTATGTACCTGGGAAATCTAGAAATGTAATGAGGATCCTAGAAATGCAAAAATGTTGTCCAAATATGCCTGAGAGGACAAAGACACCTTTACTATTGTCTTAGTCCTACTGCTATTTTTCAGGGGAAATACAGAATCTTTAGATGTCAGAACATGATCTAAAAGAATCTATATAAAATACTCTTGGGAGGACTATGACGCCCTTACCGTCGACTTAGTCTGTCTTAAATTTCTAAAATCTATGAATGTGATCCTAAGGCTCAATGTCTATGTTTCCTTCTTCTCAGATCTTGAAGGTCCCGAAACTTCTAGAGCTAGCCTGTAGGTGAGTTTCTGTGATGATGACAACTTTACAATGTAACTTTGCAACTTTTCAATTCAAATGATCTTCAATTTTTCAACCTAAATCTGCAAACACAAACATGCAAGAGAGGAAAAACTTTTTGATTGTTAGTAAATGGAGGTTTTCCTTGGTCAAACACCTTGTTGGTAATTAAACCTTGGAATGAAATAGAATAATGAAGGGAAATGATGAATGAACAAAGTTCTATGTTGAAACTCACCAAACCCTTGTTATGAAATCTATAAATTTGTGTGAAGTGGTTAGCTTGGATTTAGATCTTGAATTGAAGTAGTGCTTGATAGATCTTGACTTGAATTGCTTGCTTGAATCAAAACCCTACATCACAAATGTTAGCTCAAAAATACACATGATGCAAGAATATATTTGATATGATGCTTGAATCTTGATGATGAATGCAAATGCTTGATGAATTTCTCTTGAATGCTCTCTTGATCATAGACTTTCTATAATTCATGAACACTTGAATTCTTAGATGATAAATGAGTGAAAGAACCTTGTATTTATACTTAACTATGCTTAATATCCTAAAATTACACCACAACAAGCCGACATATGAATTCATTAATTAAAGGAGGCTAAATCTCGCCGAGATTTGAAATTAAATACTAAAACTAACTTAAGGGGCACTGGCGTCTTAGTCCTGAGGCATGAAACTAGGGGCATAGACTCCAAAAAGGGGCTCATTTAAGGTGCACTTGAAATCAGTGTCCCAAGACCTTTGGAGGACAAAGACACCCTAGGTGGTGTCTTAGTCCCAATCCAAAAATTAGGGACACACAGCTAGAATAATTAAATTATCATTTACCCTTTGATGTTTTCCAAGATTAGCCATAAAAGGATACAATTTATTAGGCTTGTGGATGCAAAATAGGACCAATTAAGACATAAATAAGGATAAACAAAGCAAGGCAGGCCCAAACAAGTGTGAAAATGCAAGGGTATGCATTTTCCTACACTACACTTATAATAATTAATAAGTGGATGGTGTTAACCATTTTCTTGATTTGATAGTATTATAAACTATATCTAAAATTGGAGCCAAACCAACATATAAGTAAAATATGGTGGTATACACTCAAAGCTTTCATAACCCCTTCGGAAACTTATTAACAACTAAAACTTGTTATTAATAGAATTTGAATATATTACAAAGAATTACTATATAATTTATTAGATTTTTTCCTTCTGAAAACTTTGGTTAAGCCACTACTTGATCTCGCTGTTGGTTCAATAGATATTATGTCATCTTTTTTTATTTTGTGCCAATAATTCATGGATTTAAAATTATGTTCAATTAATTATAAGTTACTTATTAGAATCTAGTATTTGCAAGGAGCTATTCCTAGTAGAGAGTGGTGGCCATTGATCTCAATACAACAAATTATAGAACTTGTCAATGCATTTTAATAGAGCTATAGTGTCCCATTATACAACTTACAATGAGGCAAGGCCCATCTCCTTGTTTTTTTACCATGTATAAATGACAATATTATATCATCAATATTTCCTTGTGGTAACTTCACATATCCCACAAGTATTAGTATGCACTTTTCCCCACAATGTGTCACTCATCTAATTAAGACATAATCTAATGGAAAATTTAATCATATGAATTTTTCTTGGAAATTTTATTTTAGCATTGCAATATTGGTTCCAATGCTTTGTGTAACATGTCGATTTTTCAATGAAAGTAAATTCACTAAGTTTTAACCTCAAGTAAATAACTATGCTCAAAACCCATAGCAATACAAAAATTTCTTCTATTTCAAAGACTAAATGCACATCTGAAATAGACATATTCCAAACTTTCCATTTGTATTATAATTGAATATTACAATTCTTCCAATACATATAAATCTCAAGATAACATATCTTGCATTAAAAGTTCCATATAAAAGGATATAAAGAAAAATATGCATAGATTCACAAGCTTTATTAGCACTAGTAACAAATGGTCCAGGAAATCCCCTGCAAATCTCAACAGCCAAATGATGAGGAGAAGCATCACTCAAGCACTTTATCACCAACCACGAACTCAAATATGGTCCCTCACACATCTTCCATATATGGCAAGATGGCCCTACCCTTCGATGAAGAAATTTGTTGGTAAAACCCCATAACAAATAGCCTTATTGAGCTTATTGTTGTTCCCTACAATCCAAAACCTAATCATACGGTAGCTAAACCTACAAGTATGAAAATATCAAACTAGAATGCCTATACTGGACATAGTGAACCTTGACAATGTAAACAATGGCTACTTACACTACTTTGGCCAAAGTTTCATATAAAAAGGCATCTCTTCACCCACTATCTAGCTCGATTTGTTTAATGACTATTCATGTACTATGCATAGGCAATTCTCTTTTTAAGGTAATCTTTAACCCAGGAACAACTTATGATTATAACATTCCTACTAAGTAAATGTAACACATTAGCTACTCTTATCATAGAACAATCTAGTTCTAAGGTAATCATTGAACTCTCTATAGTTAAAATACACAATAACTTGAATTGAATAACAAAAAAAGGTTATCCTAGCTTCATCTTTCCCTAGTATATCAAACTAAGAATACAATCACTCCTTAACATGGAGTATACACAAACACTCAATAAAGGTACATAAGAAGTAAAATATAATAAGATTCCTTCAATAAAATAATATTTACTAATATAACAAATCAATGCTCTTTCCACACAAAACATCAACAACTTCCAATCTTTTCAAAAACATATAAAATGTAAGAGGGAAGAATAGCATTTCCTATAAAACGCTAATTCCTAAATGAACTAAACTAACTTGCAAGATTAATCCACTCCAAGACTCCTTGGTAATTCTCCCAATCCACATAGAAAAATGCTCACAAAATCCCACTAATCTCTCCTCTCAAATAACTCTCAGCTCATTGAAGAATAACTTAGACTAAAAACAACAGAATGCAATTGAATAATGTGTCGCAAATGAAGTGATCTATGCTTCTATTTGTATAGAATTATGAGACTTATCTACCTATAATCAAGCTATTTTTTTGACACTTCTCAACTATAAAGTTTGAATCAAAAACTTACTTCGACTTGTGTTAGCATTCTAAAATAATACTTATCATAATAGAACAACAAATTGACTAAAACAGAGACAACAAGAATTCATCATAGAAATGCAAGGTGAAAGACAAACAATTTGACTTCCAAATATGCCAGCAAAAACATTACTTATTCTACCTTTTACTTGGTGTAACATCACTAGATAATACACAAAAATTTGGACTTCTAATCATAATGCAGATTCATATTTTGGTGCCACCTATTTCTTCCATCATGCATTTGTGTGTTTCTATACATTTTTAGACTAAGTCAATGACTAAATTCCATTCAAATATCTCATTAAACTTTTGACTGGGTCTTCAAACATAATGTGTTGCATTAACAGATTGGTTGGCTCATTATTAATGACTATAGTGTTGCATATGGCACATATTATATGATGCATATCCTTTATTCATAGTGCACAATGTATAGTATGCACTTTTTTTAAACATAACGCTTTATTAATGTCAATATATATATCCATTCATATATGTATATATATATCCATTCATATATATATACATCCATTCATATATATATATATATATATATATATCAAATTTCACCATATTAAATATATATCATTCGGTATTTCAAATGCATATATCTATGTTATCATTTTAATAAATAAATCCATATGTATATATATCTTATATACATATATGTGTATACATACATATGTGTGTATATATATGTGTGCATATATCCATATATACATTCACTTATACAAACAATAGTACATATTTACAACTCATCAATATATATATACACAATGTATAGACATGTCTTATTATTCATTCAATATTCTAATGCCCGTGAGCATGCGTATGTACATCTACCTACGTATACTCATGTACATATTAACTCATGTGTATGGGTTTACTGTCGACATGTACATGTATATATATATACATACCACGCATATATACATTATTGATTTAAACAAAATACATATAAGAAAGAACTCATATATACAAAAGAAACCAAAAATATCACGAAGAAGAATATTCACCACAGAATCGCAATTTGAACACATTAAACACTAAGGGATGACTTACCACTTTTCCAAACTACTACTCAACTGGACCAATCTATATTTGGGTGTGTGAAAAAGCTCAATTAGGCTTTGTTTAAGGGTTAACCGACCAATCACTTCTCTTGAGTGATACTTCCCCCCCTTCTAGAGACTTGATCCCTATATCTACATTCAACTTAAAACATTGCAATGGTAGTTAGCTCTTCACCAAAATGATCATTTGCATATATATTTGTAGATACCTAAAATTGTCATGACTGAAAAACAAACACTAGTCAACTAACTATCACTCTTCTAATTAAATAATATATTATTATTTAATTATTATCATTTCTCATATTCGTCTATTAATTAAGTGATTTAACATTATTTAATTAATTTATCCTCAAATTGACGTTTCACATCATTTACATCAAAAAAACCCTAATTTCCTCTATTTATTGAACAATATTACATTATTTAATTAATTCACTTTTTCATTACTTTTGACCAATTAATTAAATTTCATTTATTTAATAAAGTCCTAATCTAAATTTATTCATCTTGATTAATTAAATAACATCAATTATTTAATTATGTCACTAATTCACTTTATTCCCCTAAGTCAATTGAATTATTAAAGCCTAATAATTTAATTTATCACTTTCCCTCCAAAATTTGAATTATCGAATTTAATTATTCAAAACATCATCAAAAATAAAAACAAACAAATGTAACTTTGTTTGCAAAATTTAGATTTTATTTGCACGTTCAACTCCAAAGAGGATTGATTAATTAAATCAATTAATCAAATATCTTCACCCACTTTCATGATTGAGTAAATTGCTCTAGTATAATTTTCTCAATCCCATTAAAGGCTCAAATTGATTTCATCAATTTCATGAAATGTTCCACCCATTTCCTCAACCCATTGAAGGCTCAAATTGATTTCATCAATTTCATGAATTGCTCCACCTATTTCCTCAATCCCATTGAAGGCTCAAATTGATCTCATCAATTTCACAGATTACTCAACAAGATTTCTTCAATCACACTAATTATGTAATCAATTTGAATAGATTATACCCATCTAAATCCTCTCAACATCTTTCGATTGTTGATCAAGACATTCTACAACGCAATCCTGATCGTCCATTTCAAATCATAAATTCTATATAACAAACATCTTTCATCTCAAAAAGGATGGGAGAATCAACATCATTCACACAACGAAGTAATGCAGAGATAATAATCGACATTGACAAAGCTTCAATGGAGGCTTCGCATTGATTAGAGCAACCACATCTTCATGAACACACTCCAACATGGGACGGTAAACTTTCATTTGTTTTTGAATTCATTTTGATATCATAGGATTTCATTGTTTGTTTTCAATAGCTTAGAAAGCTTCATTTCATGAGTAATGGCCATAGATCTTGACTGTTGTTTTTTATTTAGATTAGTTTCTATTCAATGCAATTATTTTGTTTATACTTACAGATTCCCCCTTACACAATATTCTGTTCATAATCAGAATACCAAATTAAATCAACACTCATAGTATTTAATCATAATCATTAAATCAATTAAACTTCCTTTCATCACTTTCCAAATAATACATATAGCCAAAGTGCAAACACACATGTTTCTCAATCATAAATACAAGCACATTCATTTATTCAATATTTTAACCTATCATAGTAATAGTAAATAGGTGAATGACAACAAGGCATAACACTTTGATTCAATAGATTTTATCCCTCTTCCTCTTTCTTTCTTGCATTAGCAATCCTAATAGAAATTGAATTCAGGTGATATATGTGTCAACAATCAACTCTTATTAGTAGTGTTAGGCTCAAAACCCCCTTAGTGATGTGACATTCCATGATTTTTGGCCATGACATTTTGTGGTGGAACCCCTCCATTTTGTAAAAGACTCACAAGAACTTAGACGATGTAGCACTCACTAGAATTATGATGTCTCCAACAAAGTTATAGGATCATGTGATTGGTGCAACCTTGAGAAGTTGGTTTGACAACTTAAAACTATTATGTCATTGGGAATCTTAGGGCTACATAACCATTAGTTATCATGCTCTATATTTGCACTTACACATGCCTATGTGGAACCCCTAAATGATCTCATTGGTGCGCTTATCACAATGGGACCACTGAGCTCTATGTAGATCATGATATAATTGGAATTATGGGTAGAAGATCAAGGGTTCATACACAATTTAAAGGTGACACTTCTTATTTATATAATTCTATATACCTAGAGTTATATAAAATAAGTGCTTGACCTAGTAGGGTCCAAACCATGATCTATATTTATAATTGATGCTCTTTTCACCTCTATGAGCCTATATTGATATTGTTAGAAGAAGTTGAGAATGATTTATGAAGGGAACTATTTTTCTCATAAAATCATGTTTATTTTTTGGTAGTCAATGTCAACATCAACTTAAGTCATTATAAAAAAATGAGTCTAGTTTCTAGTAAGCCCATTATGGGTGTAATAAGACTATTCTAATAATAAGTATTACATTAAAAAATCCCTGACTATGACAAAGATGTATATAAACATGAGTTGTGCACAACTAATAATGCGGTCCCATACAAGCTCTTCATATTTTTTCCTCACTCCTTAAGGGGTGGGATAAGATTTTTCTCCAACGAATTTAGAATGCAAATTATTTAAAATGTAAAACATGAGAGCACTTATTTTTTTAGAAATTATCAACTAATTCTTTGTTTTTAGTTACTCCTCTAATATGCATTAAGCTTGGTAGAAATTATCAACTATTTTTGTGTTATTAATTATTCCTCTAACATCCATTAAGATTGCATGGAATTATCAACTAATTATTTTTTTATTAGTTGTTTCTCCAATATCCATTAAACCTCTTAACTGCAATGAGCCTTTTTTTTCTCACAATCTCTTCTCAATTTCTAATTAATAACTAATATGAATTAATACATAGGATAAAACTTTATTTCATTTAATACGGTTAATGCAAGTATTTTGCATATTGAATGTTTTAAGACATTTTCATTTCAACATGTATACTTTTAATGAGTATTAGATTTTTTATTAACTTCCATTATATATATTTGAAAGGATTAGTAATGATATTATGATAGTATAACTATATGTACACTTCCCAATTTGCTACATTTATAATAAACAAGAAAACATTTTTATTTTTTTTCTGTCCACAAACAATTGTGAATTGTGAATTGCAAAATGATTACATACACTAAATTGATCATTTGTTAGCTGAGAAATATCCAACTAAATAACTTATCTCTGCAATATCTAACACTATGTTCTCAATGAAGATTCAAAGAAGCCAAAATTTTGGATACTAATTCAACGGGTAAAGCACTAGATTTCCTTTTCATTAGCTGTTGAAAGATTTTGAACTGCAACACATCAAATCAAATCTTATGATTTAAGAAATTCAATTGCTCAACAGAACAAAATTCTATATAAGCTCATAACCCATTTTTGAGACCGGTTGTATCTCTTCATCATACAACCCTATAATGTTTCTTGGTCTTGCTATCTTTCTTTTAATCTCCACGGTAAACCCTTTTACATTTACTCATACATATTGTAATCAAGTTTACTAAATTTAACTAACTTTACCAACACCAACCTAGGAGATTTTATTAAGGTAGCAAGCAAATTGGGTTTCTAAATTCATAGTTTAAATTGTTCGAATTTGATTCATTTCACATTTCGACCGTTGAAGCCCTCTATTATTTCTAATTAATTTAGCCGAAAGGCTATATTATGGGGAAGGTTTCAACCGTAAATTTGCAAAGTACTTTGGTGGTTTCCATTCTGATTTTTTAGCAGACAATTGTCTTAAAATCATATAATATCTTTGTAATAAGTACATTCAAATCCAATTAAATCCGATCTCCGAATAAATTGGATTTTCAGTAAGCGATCAAATCTGCAAAATCTTATAAATAGATTGAATGAGCAGAGAGAAAAGTTTTGGTTTGTTTCATTTCACAAAATTTTTTGCTTTGATAAAGTTCAAAGCAATATTTTCCTGCAAACTCTATCCATTTTTCTCGGCTTCGTTGCTACTGGATGTAAGAATCGCAATAACCATTACTTCAAACCTTTTCACTGCTTTTGTTGCTACTGCAATCACAATTACTTTTTCTCTTTTGTGTTGTGTTGAGTAGGAATCCATGAGATAAGTAGATTGCATTCTTCTAGAGCTGGAAACATGACTAGCTCCATTGCTGGTTGTGCTGATTATGGTGAATCAAGAAGAACCCATTTCCATTGCTTTTTGTGCTGATTATGATGAATCAAGAAGAGACCATTATCATCTGTGCATGTCTCTAAAGAAATTTTTCTTTTTATTGGTACCATCCTACTCAGAAGGGATGACAAGCGAATAAATCTTCACTTCTCCTGTTGTGGGTTTGTTCAATATGGCTCATTTTCTCCTCTTCAATCACTAGCACAATCCCTCCCTGAGAGGGTGGGCTCAGATTCTTATCCTCCCAAATTTTCAGAAAAAGTTGCATTCCCTGCCCAAAGTTGCAAGCCTATAGCAGAAGATCCCTTGGCTCTGTGTATGGAGGTCATGGTGCATAAAAAATAACCTCTCATCCTGGACAAGCTGCTTTAATTTCTGCAACTGAATTCTCAGAAGGTACAAATATTGTAATACGCTGGCCATTACTTCCATATAAACTTGAAGCTGCCCCACAGATGGCACATGATGATTTAAGAGCAAGGTTGTCATTAGTAATAGTCTTTCTCAAAAGATTAAAAATAATAATGATGAGAACAAAACAAATTGAAATATCTTAAAAATTGGGATTTATTCTACCTTCTACCAGGATGTCTTTCATGAAGTGTTATATTTGTTATATATATATACAAATTTGTTTATGAGTTTTCAATTAAAGAAACAATCTTCTTCTTAGAACTTTTAATCACAATTGCCAGGTATAAAAACATCAAGTAACACTATTTTCCACTATGGCCTACACATACAATTGACAGAACCCTGTAGCCATGCCATGTCCTTGTCCTTTCCTGCACTTGATGTACAAACTGGTCTTCATCTCTTTCATTAACTGAAATACACCAAACATACTTCAGTATTGCAAATATTATTGTAAGATTTGCAGAGCTGAAGCCTTCAATATTTGTTGCATTCGGTTGTTTAAGCTATTTCTGTGCAAGCATTTGTTCTTTAGCTATTTTAGCTCTCCCCTATGTTGTAGGAATTTTATAAACTAAATGCAAACACAAAACTATTGTTTTGTTTCCCAATAAATCTAGGAATACACAAACTCAAACGCAGAAGCACAAGGAGACATGCAATCTTGCTTTCTATTCAACAAGTTGGAAATTACAATACAAAAAGGAAAGAACTTAAAACTCATAAAATAATCTTAATCTATGGATTACAAACTCACTGGGATCGCTGCTCAACCAGACTATCAAATTTTAGGAGCTCTTGGGAGCTCACTGTCAAGAGCTACACAGAGCTCGACCTGGAGAAATCACTACTCACTTACAAATGAATATAGCTACTGTTGTTCAGGAGCTACAAGGAGCTCACACACAGATTGTTGTTGCTGGAAACTTCTTCTTCCAATTTTCTGATTGACAGAACTTGTTGCCTTCAGGAGCTACAGGGATGATCCCCAAAATAGAAAGAACTCTTGATAGGTAGGTGAGGGCTGCAGGGGGTTTGACGGATGAGCAGGAGGCTACAGGAGCAATAAATTTCTAACACTCCCCCTTGGTCCTGAGCTGACAAAACAAGATCAATCCTGAGCCAAATCAACAACGACCAACCTACTCCTTAGGCACTCGAAACTATCCTTGCTCAATAGCTTGGTGTATATGTCTGCTAGCTGCTGCTCAGACTTGCAAAACTTTATTTTAATTTCACCATTTTCAACTAACTCTCTGATAAAATGATACCTGATTTCAATGAGCTTGCTTCTTCCATGAAACACAAGATTTTTCGTGAAGGCTATCGATGAAACATTGTCACAAAAGATTGTTGTTTCATCTTCTTGTTCTTCTCTCAAATCTATCAAGATTCTCTCAGCCAAATAGTCTGACATGCTGCTGCATTTGCTGCTATAAACACAGCCTTTGTTGTTGATAGGGAAACAATAGGTTGCTTCTTGGAAGACCATGAGGTGGCTCTCGAACTCAAATGAAACACATAGCTCGATGTGCTCTTCTTATCATCCAAACTTCATGTCCAACCGTTGTCTGTGTATCCAACCAGCCCAAACTCTTTTGTTATTGTGTACAACACGTCATATCCTTTGGTGCTATTCACGTACCTCAAGATCCTCTTACCCACTTGCCAATGGGTGTTTCTTGGAGTCTTCATAAATCTGGAAATCAGACTCACTCCATGTATTATATCCGGCCTAGTTGGAGTCAAGTACATCAAACTTCCAACCAAACTTTTATACATGGTCGGATCCACATTGTTGCTTCAATCTTCTTTGCTCAACTTTAGACCTACGACTATTGGTGTTGGGGCAGGTTTACTTTCAAGCATCCTAGATCTCTTCAAGATCTCATGTGCATATTTTTTTTGTGAGATAAATATACAGTCATGCATTTGTTTTACTTCTATGCCTAGAAAATATGTCAAGAGACCTAAATATGTCATTTCAAACTCTTTTTTCATGGCCTCTTTAAAATCAACAATGAGAAAATCATCATCCCCAGTAAAAACTAAATCATCAGCATACAAGACAACAATCAAAATATTACCATTTGTTGTCTTGATGTAAAGAGTGGGCTCACCACCGCTTTTGCTAAAGCTATTGTTCATCAAATATGAGTCAATCTTGTTGTACCATGCCCATGGAGCTTGTTTCAACGCATAAAATGTTTTCAGGAGCTTATACACCTTGTGTTCTTGACCCGGAACTTCATATCCAAATGACTACTCCACATAAACTTCATTTTTCAACACTCCATTTAGGAAGGCGGACTTCACGCCCATTTTAAATACATTCCATTTGTGTTGGGTTGCAATTGCTATGACTGCCTGCACGATCTCCATTCTTGCAACAAGGGCATATGTCTCATCATAATCTCTCCCAAACTGTTATTTATACCCCTTGACCACCAAACGTGCTTTATGCCTCTCTATCCTTCCTTCGACATTGCACTTGGTCTTGTAGACCCATTTCACCCCAATAACTTGCTTGTTGGGAGACAAATCAGTTAGCTCCCATGTGCTATTCCTCTCTATTGCATCTATCTCCTCATCCATGGCCTCACACCTTTTATCCTCTTTCACAACTTCCTAAAACAAATTGGATCACTATGAGAAAACAATGCAAAATTCATGTTCTCATCAAACTCTTCATCATACCTTTCATCTTTGTAGATCTCCCTTAGAATCTTAGTATTCTTTGGCATTAGGGAGGTGAGAGTGGGGTCTGAACTTTCCCTACTGCTGATGTTGTGTTGAACTAGCAGGTTCAAGAGCTCTTGGGAGCTCTCAAGAGCCGATCTTTTGGCTGCCTCTAGTTGCTTGTCTTTCTGTCTGCTCACTTCAAGAGCTCTCAGGAGCTGTTGGGAGCTCTCTGCTGCCAAGTCTCTAGCTGATTGTGACTATTTTCCTGACTGTCTTCCAGCTTCAGGAGCTATCAGGAGCTGACTAGAATTTTGTCCAACAGAATTCTATGACATATTTAACAACCTGTTTGCTTCAGGAGCTCTCAGGAGTTGTCGGGAGCTGACTGTTAATGCTGCTACAAGATCTTGCCAATCTTCATTTTCATCTTCTTCATCTTCCTGAATTGTCAGGAGTTGTTGGGAGCTGTCAGGAGCTGTCGATCAATCCCATGATTCATCCTCTAAGAACTCTATGTCTCTACTAATGACGTTTTTCTTGGTGACTGGGTTATATAGCCTATAGGCTTTGGACTCTTCACTGTAGCCCGTGAAAATGCACTTTTCACCTTTTTCATCCAATTTTTTCCTCTTCTCTTTTGGCACAAGTGTGTATCCCACACACCCGAACACTCTCAAGTGCTCAACCGTCCACTTGTGTTACGTCCATTCCTCTTGTGGTATTTTGTCACGAACCGCCTTCAATGGACTTCTATTTATCAAATATATCGTTGTTGCTACAACCTCTCCCCAATATTCAGTTGGGAGTCCTTTTGCTTTCATCATGCTCCTTGCCATCTCTATGATGGTCTTATTCTTTCTCCCAACCACTCCATTTTGCTGCAGAGTATAACTAGTTGTTAGCTCCTTCTTGATTCCATTTTTCCTACAAAAAATCACAAAACAATTGGAGGTATACTCTCCTCCTCTATCTAACCTTAGGACCTTGATGAAATGTCCACTCTCCTTTTCAACTTGAGCCTTAAACAACAAAAACTTATCAAAAGCTTCAGACTTATGCTACAAAAAATAGACCCATGTCTTACGGCTAAAATCATCTATGAAGGTCATAAAAATTGGCTTTTACCAATAGATGTGATTTGCATAGGACCTACCAAATCCATGTGCACTAGCTCCAATAGTGCTCTTGCCCTTGTAGAGTTTCCTGATTGAAAGGGTTGCCTATGTTGTTTGCCCAAAATACAAGCCTCACACCTAACATTAGGCTCTACTATCTTTGGAAAACCATCAACCATTCTTTTCTTGGACAAAAGACTCAAAACAACAAAGCCTAAGTGTCCATACCTAAGATGCCATAGCTTGGAGGGGTCTTCAACAGAGCTCCTGAGGGCTACTAAATGTACTGTTGTATATTTTTCATTCATGAGAGGTGCACCAATGGACTGAGATGAGAAACAAGTCTCAATCTTCAACAAAAACATTTGGTTCTTTATCATTTGTACTGCTGCAAACACCTTTGTCCTCTCATTCTTATCATGAATGACGCATTGACCCTTCTCCATCAGCACTTTGTATCCATCTTGGGTTAGTTGTCTAACACTCATGAGGTTATGCTTTAACCTAGGCACAAAAAATACATTCTGAACTTCCTTCTTTGCACCTTGCTTGGTGTGGATCATAATAGATCATTTTCCCTTGACTAGAACTACTCCATTGTTCCCCATTCTAATATGTGATTTTACATTCTTATCAATGAAAGAAAATAAACTTTCATTACCACTCATGTGGTTGCTGCAACCACTATCCAAATACTAGACTTCGGGGCTGCCTTCTTCCACAATGTTGCACATGATGAAGGTTGTGGATTGATAGCCTTTAGCCACACTCGAATCAACCACATTTGCATTCTGTTTTTGTTGATTACCATGCTTTTTCCAGCACTCACTAGCATAATGCCCAAATTTATGATAGTAGTAGCATTCAATGTTTCTCTTGTCATTTCTCCCACTCGAACTGTTATTCTTCATGCCTCTTCGGGAGTTGTTCTGAGAACTGCTCACTCCTTCTTAGTTGCTTGCTCGTCCCGAGATTTCTCCTCCAGCGTTTTCTTGTCTAGATTTGCCACGACCTCTTAGGGAGTTGTTTCTACCTCTCCCCCTTCTTCTTGCATTCGACTGAGCTTTGAAATCTTGCTCTTGGGAAGAAGTAGCATACCTATTTAGGCGTTGCTCATGGGTTTGGAGAGAACCCATCAACTCATCCACCGTCAAAGTAGAGAGGTCCTTTGCCTCTTCAATGGAAATGACGAGTGCATCATACCTCATGGGTAGACATCTGAGGATTTTTTCAACAATCTTCTTCTCCTCCATCATTTCTCCATTTTTTCTCAGCTGGTTTATCAAACCCAAGAACCTTGTGTGAAACTCTGAGATGGTCTCACTTTCCTTCATCTCAATAATCTCAAACTCTCTTCGAAGTAACTGAAGCTTCACCGATCTTACTTTTTCAGTCCATTTGTAGCCAGTTTGGAGGATTTCCCAAGATTCCATGCATACTCAACTATTGCTATCCTGGTAAAAATGGCCTCTATCAAGGTTGCTTCTATCAAACTCAATGCCTTAGCATCTTTCTTTCTCTACTCCTTCAATCGGGTCTTCTGGTTGTTTGTGAGAACTGCATATGGAGTTGGGTCTATGACATCCACAAACCCATTTATCAAAAAATCTCACAAATCATTGGCGACCATAATGGTCTTCATCTTCTTTGCCCATACATCATAGTTCTTTCCATTAAAGGACAATGACTGCTACCAACTCTTCCCTTCATCTCCAGCCATGTCTCCTACAGAAAAAACTTGATACCCAAAAAAAACAAATGCCCTAACTCACACGGAAATGGATCATATGGCTCTGATACCATGTAGGAATTTTATAAACTAAATGCAAACACAAAACTGTTGTTTTGTTTCCCAACAAATTTGGGAATACACAAACTCAAACGCGGAAGCACAAGGAGACATGCAATCTTGCTTTCTATTCAACAAGCTGAAAATTACAATATAGAAAGGAAAGAACTTAAAATTCATAAAATAAAATTAATCTACGGATTACAAACTCACTGGGAGCACTGCTCAACCAGACTGTCAAACTTCAAGAGCTCCTGGGAGCTCACTATCAAGAGCTATGCAGAGCTCGACTTGGAGCAATCACTGCTCACTTACAAGCAAATACAAATGCTATTGTTCAGGAGCTACTGGGAACTCACACATAAATTCTTCACACATAGATTGTTGCTGCTAGAAACTTCTTCTTCCAATTTTTTGACCGACAAAACTTGCTGCCTTCATTCTTTTTTGTCTAAACAAAACATTCCCTCTCGAAATTCAAAATTACCTACAACCATAAATTGCAAATTCAAAATCAGCTACCACATTTAATTCTGGAGTTGTCAAGAGCTGCAGGGATGATCCCCAAAACATAAATAACTCCTGAAGGGTAGGTGAGGGCTGCAGGGGGTCTAACAGATGAGCAGGAGGTTGCAGGAGCAATAAATTTCCAATAGTTGTGTACATTGCATTTTGACATTGGGTTCCACACAATTTTTCTATGTACAAAACCCAACACCTCACCTTAAGATTTCTTACCTTTAGTCATCTACCTAGTGCGCTAGTCATGCATGCCACAACTGTTAATGTTTGTTACAACAAGTTGAGCATTAATTGGGAATGCCCATACTTCATAAACTTGTTTTAGTTTACCCCAGTCCAATCAATGACCGACTTTTCTTTCATTTGCAAATATAATTTTATAAAATTGGATAAGAAAATTTAAAAGAAGTAAATTTAATAAATACATCCTAAACATTAAGAAGCTTAATGCTAGGTTATGGATCTGTCAAAAAAGCAACACTTTTCTCACATCTTTTAAATTTATAGAGTGGAAATGCTCAAATTGCTTTTTCATTTAGCTTGTATTTATTATTTATTTTTAATTTGTATTTGTTTAGACAAATCATAGGCTATAAGAGATTTACAATTGCGCAAAAGAAAAGAATAGTTTGACTGTAGAAAAGGAAAGATTTATCATTACCTAAAGTAAAAGAAGTGTTTAATAGTACTTTTTATTAAAGTTAGTTTTTTTATTTTGAGTTTGATTTTTTAAGTATTTGTGTTAGTGATAAGTTTAGCTTAATTTAATTAACAACATATTTTTCATGAATATCATTGTCTGATATAAAGTAATTTTTAAGAAAGATAGATTTTACGAATTTTTTTTTTAAATTTTTAATATAAAAAGATTAAATATTTATTTTAATGATATTTTTTAATTTATAATATATATATATATATATATATATATATATTTTTTTTTTTTTAAATATATTATGTAATAAACTATAATATAATAATATATTAGATTTTTTAATAATGTAATATATTTTAAATATATTATATAATAATTTATTTTTTTGGTACGTAAGTAAAAGTTTGTATTGTTGCAAAAAGAGTTTACAGATCGTCTTATGCAAAAGACACTAATAAAACACCGTTAACTAGATATGACCAATGAAATCTGACCACCCAAAAAACCATACATTAGAGAGCATACCAAAATCATTGAACTGAACTCAAACATTGTCGAACCATGCATAAAACCAGACAGAACCAGAAAACCATAAAAACCCAATTGATACCAACCCAACTATTACCAGACTATTAACAAACCCCAACTATAGAGCTTATAGGAAACCATTGACTTTAGCAAAAGCTTCAAATTTTTGCACCCAGTCAAAATCATTCACATGCTCCAATTCTAAAGCTTTCTTGAGGTAATTTTCACCGTACGTCGGCAGTTGTCTATGTTGCACTAGAGCCATGCCTTTCAAATCCAACAACAGTAGATAATACTTGATTACTTCACCCAAGACCTTCCACAAAGCCATATCACATTGGCGTGGAGCACCAAAGCCATGAATTTCCATTTGAAGAATCTCTTCAAGACCGCCCAACAACTTTTCTTTGAAATATTTTGCATTAGGGCTTTTGCTTCCGCTTTGGTCATGCGAATATCAAGCAGGGAGGCAAGAAACCTTGAAATGATATGAGTGTTGACCTAAAAGGTCTCATGATTTTTCACATGCCCCTTCCCCAGCACCATCTTTATTGCGACCATGGTGAGATGGTCGATGTTAAGCATTATGCACTTTAGCCTCTAATCAGTGATTTCTTTTAAAGTAAACTACCTCACCTTACAGTTCAGATGAATGGGAGTATCGGTGCTGAGACCCATGGGTGATTCCACTTACATATGCACCACAAATTTTGAACATTTCTCCATGACGAACTAGCAAATTCACAGACAAAAAAACAATAAAAATTGAAGGATGCAATAGCGTTGCCACCTTTGGGGTTTTAATAACTTTAGATATGCCTTAATCTCTTGACCATTATTATGTTGTACAAAGTGTGTGAGCCCGCCAGATCACCAACCTGTGAACCACTACTAAGCTGCCACCTGGACATTGTAGTACTCGATGAGGTGTAGTGGAGCGCCAGTGAAAGGACTTGTAGTATCCACCAAATCTCGAGGTATGCTTAGACATTATTATACCCACCAAATGAAAGCACACAAATCTTACATCAGCATTTTAGAATTATCACCACCCCAATCCCAGTGAGATGGCTACCACCTAGGTAGACCAACCCACATCGATCATATCCATCGAAGTTGGCCTTGGCACAATGATTGTGGGAAGTCACCCACCCAACCACCCACTATTATATAATAATAATAATATATTTTAATTCTTAATTATTGAATATGTTAGATTTTTTAATAATTTAAATAGATTTTAAATATATTATGTAATAAATTATAATATAATAATATTACATGTTAATTCTTAATGATTGAGTATATTAGATTATATTATGTTAATATATTAAATTAATATACATGATATTTTGACTTAAAACATAAAAAAATTATAATCTAGATATTTTTTATTTATTTTTTGTTATGTTTTTAAAAACTAATTTAATCAGCATGAAAATTAATTAGAATTAAAATCAACTACATCTTATTTATAATTTTTCAAAATAATTATAATTTAAAATTAGGTTTGCAATTATTTTTGTTATTAAAATTATAATTATATAAATTAAACTAAAATTAAAATTATATTAAAAAAAATTTAAATAAAAAGAGGGGTAAAAACTTTATTAATCAAAGAGAGAATTACAAAGTAGAAATAAACCAGAAAACCCCAAAGGGTCAAGAAGCACCAAACAAGAAATCAAGAAGTGTCCATACAACATCTCATATCCTCAGTAACCAAATCCTCCAAATCCTGAGCAAGGTCCCTAGGTAAGTTGTCCCAATCATCCATCGACCAAGTCCCATGAGTCTCTAAAGCCCATTTGGCCAACACATCAGCCACCTTATTCCACTCCCGAGGGATATGAGAAAAGGAAACTGAATCAAGAGTATCTCCAATACTGGTGATTTGTTTAACCACCACCGCAAGTTTCCAGCTAACATCATCTAATCGTCTGTTTATCAAGTCTATCACAACCTATGAATCAGACTCACAAATAATGTGATTCTAACCCAGAGAAGAAGCCCTTTTTAAAGCAAATAGGATAGCCAAATCCTCCATGAGATTATTAGAATATTGCCTTGTATATTCAAAAAAGAAGAACACCACTACCCCATCACTATCTATGCCCATTCCTACAATACCAGCATGGCTTCGATTACCCCTCGCACACCCATCAATGTTAATTTTTAGGACTCCAGAGGGAGGGGGCAACCAATGTCCCCCCTTGAAAATATTTCCTCTAGAACCCCTATTGTGCCCAAGTTTAATCCTACCAGAACTTCCAATAGAAACCGCTAGCAACCGAATCACTCTAGTATCCCCAGGGTCCACCGGAACAGACAGATCGCACTTCGCATACAAAGTCTCTTGTAGAGCCCCAAGGATGTGAGACCAAACTTGACCTACCAACAACTTTTTATCCAGGAAAATCCTACGGTTGTGCTCCAGCCAGATGTGCCAAATAATAAGACTAGGGCCAATAGTCCAAGCAATGTGCAAAAAAGAAGTCTTCACAGGGGTGGGCCCAAGATTTCGCCAAAACTCCTCAAGGGATAGGGGATGCCTCCCACCAAAAATGCCAAATAGTCCTAGAAAAAGGACACTGAAAAATGAGATGAGAGATAGTCTCAACATCCTTAAAACATAAGAAGCAGATTGACAGACCATGGAAACCCCACTTACAGAGATTATCCCATGTCAAGCACCTACCATACACCACCAACCAAGAGAAAAATTGCATTTTGGCCACGAGAATTTATTCCAAATGTTTTTCCACCAAGGAACCTCCACCCTACCCAAGGCCTGATAGTCCAATACACAATATCTTGAAGCAATAGTGAACTTCCCTTTAGGATCTGGACCCCAAGCCACAACATCACGCCCCTAAAGATAACAACATACTCTACCAGCCAAGATTTAAGAAAACTCCCTCCTATCCTCCAGAGAGCCCCCAATGGGCCAGTCTTGCATGCCCTTCCATCTATAAACAATAGATTGCCCCGACATTTGAGGAACTTTGAAATCCATCACTCTACTCTAACCATCCTGAAAAAAAAGTCCTAGAAAGATCCCCCAAGTGTGGATGAGAGGTGAGAATAGGAGGGAAGCCATCCCAAGATTTTTACCAAAAGAGCACATCAAAGCCTCTATTGCAAATACAAAATAGTCTTTGCTTAACCACCTGAGCCCCCCTCTTGAGAGTATCCCAGATCATGGATCCTTTCCCCAGAAGATTGAATCATGGAACCTCAGCACCATCCACCTCCCCTAACTACTTGAAGTTAATAATCCTAGCCCAATATTGATGTTGGTTAGAACACCAATGCTAGTACAACTTTTTTGTCAAAGCTTTTCCATACCAGTTCATTCTGCATAGACCCAACCCACCATCCTGCCTTGGGTGACAAACAACTTCCCACTTAATCAAGTCCCATTTCCTTGAAAGGAGGTTACCTCACCAGAGAACTATCTACAAAGGCTCTCAAAATATTTGATGAAGCTTGAGGGAGCAGACAATACAAAAAATCTATATAAAGGAAGAGCCTGAACCACCGACTTTAAGAGAGTAACTCTACCAGCCGTAGAGAGCCATCTATAGGTCCAATGGCAGACTAATCCATGAAACTTATCAATTATATCTTGTCAAATGCACCTAGGAAGTGGGCACACATCTAGAGGGATACCAAGATACATGAAAGGAAGCTTCTAAACCTAAAACCTCAAAATCCAAGCAATGTGTTGCTGAATGGGGATGGGAGTGTTAACGAAATAAATACAAGACTTACTTTCATTAATGCCTTGGCCAAAAGCAACCAAGTAACAATCTAAAGTTTGTCGAAAATAAATTGCCTCAGCCACCTTAGCCGCTCCCATCAAAGTAGTATCATCCACGAACTAAAGATGAGATTGAGAAGGCAAAGTGTTATTCCATTTCCAACCTTGGATGAGCCCACTCAAAACACAGGACTTAATAAACCTCCCCAAACCTTTGACTATCAGAATAAAAAGGTATGTGGATAAGGGATCTCCTTGTTGAAGACCTCTAGAAGCTCCAAACAAATCAGAAGACTCGCCATTTATGAGAACAAAAAAGGAGGGATTTGTCACACAACTCTTAATCCAATCAATCCATTCACTACTAAACCCAAAAGATTTGAGAACTTTGAACAAGAATTCTCATTTAACTCTGTCATAAGCCTTAGCCATGTCCAACTTTATAAACAGTCTTTTCTTTAGAAGAGGCCATGGAGTGAATAGTCTCAGCTACAATAACCACCCCATCCAAAATCTGTCTACCCACCACAAAGCCACCTTGTTCCTCTGAAATCAACCTATCAATTCATGGCTTAAGACATTAGGAAATTAGCTTAATAATAATTTTGTAGACCACATTACACAAGGCAATTGGTTAGAAAAGATCCAAAGAGTCTACTCCTTCCCGCTTAGGTATAAGGGCAAGAAAGGTGGCATTCATAGCATGCAACATCTATTTATTCCTCAAAGATTCCTGAATGACTGCCAACAAATCATATTTAACAACTTCCCAAAACTCCTGGAAGAACTCCACCGAAAAACCATCAGGACCAGGAGCCTTACCTTTTTTTAACTGAAACACCACTCCCTCCAACTCCAAAGATATAGATTTAAGGAGAGGGGCATTCATATCGAAAGTCACTAGGGGAGGAATACATGCCAGAATAGACTCTTCTTCCTCAAAAGCAGGTGGGGTATCATCAGAAAAAAGAGCAGAGAAATAGCAAACCGTTTCATTGGAAATCTCAAAAGAGGAAGAGAGAACAAAACCCTCTGGAGAGCGAAGAGTGGAGATAACATTACCTTGCCTTAGTGCCTTCACATAATTATGAAATAAAGTAGTTTTCCTATCCCCTTCTTGGAGCCAATCAATACAAGCCTTTTGCTTCCAAAATATTTCCTCAAGATCCTTCACCGCCCTATCCTCAAGTCTTCACAAGTTCTCATCGAGGCCTTGATCCCGAATCACCCTAGTAATAGAATTCAACCTCTCCTGAGCAACCCTTTTCTTTTGGAACACATTACCATACTGATACTTGTTCCAATGTTTTAGTTTGTATTTAACATATTGCAACCTCTTCACAAAGGAGTACATTGTCATACCAAATGTCAACCCTCCTTGATTCCACCATCTAAACACCAAGTCAAAGAGGCCCTCCTCCTTGAGCCACATAAGCTGAAAAATGAAAAGACTGCTTCCTGAGACCACTAGCCAACCAGGTAGAGAATTTAACCGTCCAATCATCAGATCCCCTCCAATCTAAATTTTCAAAACTTGCTAGCCACTTATTCCCAGCCAATAACTGGAGACATGAAACCTATCAAGCCTTTCATAAATTGAAACATCCCCCAACCTCCTATTGTTC
This sequence comes from Sequoiadendron giganteum, assembly GCA_007115665.2. Classification (NCBI taxonomy): domain Eukaryota; kingdom Viridiplantae; phylum Streptophyta; class Pinopsida; order Cupressales; family Cupressaceae; genus Sequoiadendron; species Sequoiadendron giganteum. The sequence continues at coordinate 9,308,819 of CM021100.1, read as the reverse complement.
CAAGTAAACATACCAAATAAAGTTTCATGTCCACTAGCTGAAGACGAGTCATATTTTCCAAAAGAAAATCAGAGGAAAGGTCCAAACAAAGCACACACCCTTGTTTCTCCTCGAAAGAAGCAATAGCATTAATTTACCCTACCATAATCTAGGGAAGAAAAGGATCCAACGATCTTAGAAAGTGAATATGAGACCACAAAGCAATCTTCCCAAGAACATCTATAGGAGCATAAATGTTGGAAAAAATGAATCTTTCCCCTGTCACCAAACAAATAGCAGCCAGAGAGATAGAAGATATACTAGAGAATGAGAAAATAGGAGTGACCCACCAAGGATCCCAGAGGCAAGCAAGACCCCCAAATTTACCCTACGCACTAATACACTGACAAGCTCCTCTATTCCAAATCATAGGTGCACAATGCATCATACTATCCATTGATAACTTTGTCTCCTAAAGGAAAACCAAATCTGTAGAATGAACACGAACCAACTCCCGAATATCCTTTTGCAAGGGACGCTATTCATGCCCCTAACATTCCATGAGACCACAATCATTTCGAAAGGTGGGAAAAGTGAGTATCCAAAGTCTTCATCGACCCAGATTCAACCAATGTCTCACCAGCCATCTTTACTTTTTCCTGATCCTTCTTTCAACCCACCTTTTGGCCCTTGTCTAGAGCACTCTTTTTTAGAGGCTTTTGTTGTAGACCCAGAGTAGGGGAAGAAGCTGAAGCTTTATTCCATCTCAACTCACCAGAACCTGAACCACCTGTCGGACAAGCACTAATAGCCATAGAGACCAAAGAGGTATTCGTTGCCACACAAGAGTCCCTAAGCCCAACATCGGGGCAAATAACAACATGATCCTTCACTTGTCCAGAAGACACCACAGGACCAAGAGTCGAGGAAGAAACTACCATAATCTCTGGATTATGAGTAGCAGAAGGGAAACCATCAACCTGGATGTCAGGAGAAATCCCCTCCTCATGGACCAAATCCTCCAAAGCTTCAAACCTGTTAAACATCTCCTCCTCTTGGTGATCCCTTAAGATCCTCTTCTGACCTCAACTTTTATTTCGAGGCCTAATAGGAACACATCCATCTCTATCCGGATTCCCCCCTTGGATGGGTGCTTTACCCTTCATAAAACCTTGGTTTGCAAGAGTCAACCCATGACCCAAGCTTCCTACATCAGAAGCACGAGGACACCTCCTCTGAAGATGACCATATTCTTGACAGAACCTGCACTTGAATGGTAAGGTTTCATAATCCAACGGTTGAGTCCAAGTGTTAGAGCCAGCCATCAGTTCCACAGAATCAGGCAAGGGCTGACTCAAGTCAATCTCCACAAAAACATAGGCATAAGAGAAGATCTACTTTTACAGAGTTTTCTCTGAGGGGCCAATCAAATTTCCTAGCGACATGGAAATTGACTACAAAATTTCTTTCCTCCAACATTCTAGCGGTAGCCGAGGAAAATGAACCCAAATCGGGACCTTGGATGATAGTTCTTCCATTGAGTTGAAACCCGCATGCCATGGTTTCATAAACAACCCGACCTGATTATAAAAGTACGAGCCTCCCTCAAAAGCCTTATTGCGATCTGAAATACATGAAAAAATCATCCAAAAAAAAGTTGTTCGCAGCCACCAGTATTTCAAAGTCACCTTCTGGATTCCAAGTTTTGTGGATCCAAGGGTCAAGGAATGGAAGCGAAACCTTCATCCCCATAAACTTGTACACTAGAACATGTTTGCTGAAATATTCTAGGTCTTCAGCCACATCTTCCTTTCGGATCACAACCACCGGACGAGCCTGATCCCTCTCCAATCATCCATTAATCTTTTGTACCTTAAACATGCCTGACCTAGTCATGCTGACACCAGGAGAGGACAATGCAGGGACCCCCTCAATAGCCTCTACCATAGCATCATCCCCCGACATAGCCTCCAGATTGAAATTCGTAGCCATAAAAAATCCCTGGAAACTGACACACCACCCAAAGTCACGAGCCCCACTGATCCCAAGGAGGGAGAGAGCATGCGTCCCATAGGGATATACCCCACCATCATCACCAAACACCCACCACCAAATCAAAAACCGCCCATCAAAGAAGGTGTGCAACAACAAATTCCAACACATCGGACATAGCTAGCCCCACAGTTTGTGTGCCCAGGGAAAACAATGACCAACACCGCAAGCAAAAAAACACCCTATCAGGGTAGAGCTAGCAAGAAAGGTTCTAGTCCACACTGGAACACACATGCAACAGGTTTAAAGTAGCAGCAAGGAAAACAAATACTGGTCGCTCCCCCAAAGTACCTCAACAATCCCCCCCAACATAGAAACAACGCCCCACACACCATACACAAATAAGCAAAGTCTAGATCAAACACTAGCGAACGCATGCACAGTGTCACGGGGCTAGACCAGTGCACGGATTGAATGCACCTCTTCTGCTCTGAGAGATCTATCTCACGCAACATTGCTCAACTCTACTCATGACTCCCTTGCAGATGAGCCCTTTCTTGCTCACAGATTACGCCTTTGGGCCAACGAGTCCTCCTTCACGAGGAACTCTACTTTACAAGTGCATTGCGGAATTATGCACCTGCGAGCTACTAGGAGCTCTTTGGCTTGCATGTTAGGAACATGTCTACCTTTGTTCACTTTCCTAAATGGTTGTTGCACACGGGTGTAGGCTCAGTGATTTCACTGAGTGCTTCATGCTTGTGTCCCCAATAAGACAACTGACTACTAGTCTCATTCACCTTTGAACTCTAAGTTCACTCTTCGTGTGGACTGGATCTTAGAGCGCTTACAGATCCAACTCCAATCTCACGATGAGTTCCATTTGATCTTCAGGGAGGTTGACTCTGGCTGAGTAACTCCCACTGTTGCATTGGGCCCAGGATCGTAGATCACCTGGTTCGATGACTTCAAGGATTGTGCAACCTTATCTCCATAGACACCAACTCGGCTGAGGGAGTTCTAACGGTGTTGTTATGTTATGGTAACCTTTGTTGAGACCTTGCACCGATGATACCAATTCGAGTGTCTGGGACTCCTCCCTTGCTGCCCCATTATTGGGTTGAACAACAACTTCACTGGCTTCCATCCTTGCTCCGACTGTACACCATACTGAGGAGTTCGGGCCTTGAGTAACTCATGTGATCTTGTTGACGAGGATTGAGTCTAACCTCAAGAGTATGTCAAAGCTCCATTGCTTCCATGGTTCCCATGTGTTCTTGGAATGACATGGCCCAACTCTCTTGTGGGGAGCGCACCTGGTGTGGCTCCTCGACTTCCATCCCAATGCTTAGAAGCAGACTTAGCTCTGTCCTTAGTCTTATATGAGATTGCTTGTTGAAACTCTCTGGCTAGTTCTAGGCTTGGCTTGACACTGCTGGAATGCATTGAGCCATCCCAGGCTTACCCTGTCGACACGGATCCATAGTTCACCCAACCATGCGTTCCTCTCTTTACCTCACCACTGAGGGACAAGTTCCAACATCCAGCTCCCTTGACGACATGTCTTGGAACTATCTCATGTTGGCCCTATTACTGCATTCACAAGGTTCGGGACGTTGGGTTTACCATAGAACCCCTCACTTCATAGCCAAGGCAGAACGAGACTTCCTCGCTCCTAATGACTATGATGAACACCTGAGTCATAGGGGACTTGAGGTGGGAGCTACTTCTATTTCACTCCTAGAAGGATGAGTGCTAGAACATGATGCTCATTGTGGACTCGATACTTCGCTTGGTGGGACAACACCTGCACGACGGTGTGGCATGGTGCCAGAACTCTTCTGCTTAGTTCCTGGAAGGAGGATTTTGAGGAACACACTGAAGGTGCCCTACTGTGAACTTCCAGTGCAACGCATCGGTGCCTCAGCTATGCAACGTGATGGTGCAGCCCTATGGTGTTCCTTTGCTTGTGAATGACCATACCTCCCTATATAAATTATTAGTCCAAATACTAGAACTCGCAAGGATGACACTGTACTTTGGGCTGAATCCCCCATTTTTGACTTCTCGCTACCAATAATAACCCATAGGCACTTCCTTTGCTTTGCAGGCTCTTGCTAGCCTGACTAACTTCTTGATGAGCTCGACTCACCTTGTAGAGTTTCCTCGAACAACCTACGCTGACTCACCATGACTGGGCATGACTCGGCACCCTTGGATTCACTTATGTATTCTGCCCTCACTACTGAGAGTAACTTGGTTTCGTTGTTGAACTGGATGTCCAACTCACCTCGACATATTTGTAACACTAACCTCTGTGCCTAACTTCCAGTGCAACTCGACCATGGCTAATGGACGACGGACTTGGTTCACGCCTCGTGGTGTGGCAGATGCTCAAAGGTTCACCCATGACTACTATGGTTGGGTGTGCACTTAGGATGAGTCCTAGATGTGGCGTCCACTAGACTCATGATTCTAACTCGCACAACCGTTGTGCCTCGCCTAGCTCATGCATTGACTTACATCGCACCGTGCCTAACTTGTATCACCAAGGGTACACTAGGGTGCACCACACTCAGACTGGGCCGAGTACTCCTCGAGCGCACTGTTCACTTCGAGCCCCTTATATCCTCCCCCACTTAAAAACAAGCGACATCCCCGACGTCGATGACTCGGACATGAGACTCGTGCTTATCTGCTTGCTGAAGAAAACTTACGCACCTATCCAAAGGGATCTTCGAATGTTGAACTGCTGACCTGATGTCATAGAAGTGAAGCTTTGTTGCTTGTCTTGGACACTACAATGCTTTGCAAGGATCAACCTTGACTAACTTTATGAGTTGTTCCTTAGGTGAACACTGCATCGCTGAGGGATACACTTCTACTCAAAACTTCCAACAATTGTTGGGTGACACGCTGCATCAACTTGGTTGTGCAGGTTTACTACCTAGCCTCCGATGACTAGAATACCCTCTTCTGATTGTTTCTCGGATTCACACCTTTGACTTTCAGCTTCGCAACTTCTGTCTACCATGTCATCTTGTCTACCCATGATGCTCTAGTACCGTAGCCTCCTGCGACTAGTATACCCTAGCGAGCACGGTAACGTGGCATGGCTTGGCACCCACTCGACTATTGGGAGTCTCTCACCTGTCACATGATAGGCCAAAATGAAACAACTTTTATCTGCTGATACACGTCTTGCTTTTGGTGATCCTATAATACTCTGTCGTACTTTTTTCCTCCTTCGATGGTGTACTTCTGATTTGTGCTCGGATAGGATCCGGAGCGACTTGATGCAAACTCAACTTGATGAGCACGACTTGGCTTGGTGTCTCTGAGGGACACCTGCAACCTGCTTGGAGACTGCCTTGGCGACCTTGGTTACATCGATCTGAATCTTCCACCTCATACGGTTACTTCAATTCCAACTCTTCAACCCTTCTACCACCAGAATTTTGCCTCAGATTTGTCTTGGACAAGATTCTACACCCTGAACTCTACCTTGGACAAGTTCCCCATTTGATTTCACCTTGGATATGTATCTGGCACATTCCTACCCCCTAAACTGATGCATATGGATGCGATCAAGTCCTCCATTAATTTCACCTTGGATCTAAGCTTGGTCAGGATCCTACGCCCTGAATGCTGAAACTGGGCTCAGGTCCCTCTTTTTTATTGCTCCTCGATTCTGTCCCGGATGAGAACCTACACCCTGGACTCTATCACTGTGGCATAGATCCCTCTTTTTGATTGTCATGAAACACCCACAACACCGCTGCAACATCTACACCTCATCTGGTTCCCCGTTGACTTATGCTTTTCTGTGACCATTTCACCACACAATGCAACATACTAACCCAGCTTGGTAGGTCATGTCGACTTCCTTTTCTAATTCTTCCTACTGAGGATCACACTTACAACCACTAATGGATTGACTAACTTGCACTTTGTTTGCAGATAGTGGCTCTATTCGGCATCCACTCTGGGGTGTCTGGCTTGAGGGCACGAGTCTGGCTCGTCTTGATGCACATCCTGGTGATGCGACTTTTGATTGCGTAGCTGGACTGGCTCCAATGCGACCTTCAATGCGAACTCCGCTTGATGGGTCCGACTTAAGGAACTTGGTTCCGCTTTGCGACCCTTGAATAGGTCGACTTCTCAAAACTCTACGACCTGAGTGCAACTCTCATATGCTGGTGAGCTGACTAGAGAATCCTACGTTGATGCTCCAAAGATCACATATCTTGTTGATGTTGCCTTCTACTAACAAACACCTTCGAGCCCATCTTGGATGGAGCTCTCTACATCAACTTGGTACCCACATCAATGTGGAAGTACCCAATGTTGCATTGAACGCGGTTCAACACACACTTATAGCTTGCCTACTTCACTCTACACGAACTACTAAGACCATTCTGCGTGTAAGATTTCTGAATTCACCCCATTGTAGCAACACTCACGACCAACTAGGCTATCACCATATTCCTGTCACAAGAAAACCTGCGTACCTATTGAGCTCTCAACCAATACCACATCTGCACCATTCTAGCACCTGATCGACACCCCGACAAAGATGACCAATCTTCTGGTTTCAACCAATGCAAAATGAATGTTACCTTGGAACTCGGCCATGGATCACTCTTTGGATCCTAATTTCCTTGAATTGGCCTCTTGAGTCAACTTCACCCACTTTCGCACCACTGCTAGATGTTGGTGCACTGCAATGCCTCTATGCAGTGACTAACTTGAGGACCATGCTTGGATGACCCACTTCAACTTGCTTGCACAACTGACTGCACTACTGGAATGAGACCTTAACTCGGTGCTTTCTCATTTGTCATTCCATTGGCAAATCTGCTTTTCAAAACCTCGGCAGTTCCACGACTTCGACATTAATGGTGATGTTCCTTGGACGTGACTCTTGTGAGTCTCCGACAAAACCATTTCTTGCTTAGCTTATATCTGGCTGACTTTGTCTGGCTCAAGGGAGGGACCAACCTCGCACGCCGATAATACCCAAACTCCAACACACCCAATACTGACTCGAAGTATTGGAAGAGCAACTGGCTTTTGCTCTGATACCAACTGTCACATGGGTAGACCAGTGCACGAATCGAATGCACCTTTTCTACTCTAAGAGGTCTATCTCGTGCGGCATTGCTCAACTCTACTCATGACTCCCTTGTGGACGAGCCCTTTCTTGTTCACAGATTACGCCTTTGGGCCAGCGAGTCCTCCTTCACGAGGAACTTGACTTTACAAGTGCATTGCGGAATTACACACCTGGGAGCTACTAGGAGCTCTTTGGCTTGCATGTTAGGAACATGTCTAACTTTGTTCACTTTCCTTAACGATTGCTGCAGACGGGTTCAAGCTCAGTGATTTCACTGAGTGCTTCATGCTTGTGTGTCGCATAAGACAGCTGACTACTAGTCTCATTCACCTTTGAACTCTAAGTTCGCTCTTCGTGTGGACTGGCTCTTGGAGCGCTTATAGATCCAACTCCAAACTCACAATGAGTTCCATTTGATCTTCGGGGAGGTTGACTCCGGCTGAGTAACTCCCACTGTTGCATCGAGCTTAGGATTGTAGATCACCTGGTCCGATGACTTCAAGGATTGTGCAACCTTATCTCCATAGACACCAACTCGGCTGAGGGAGTTCTAACGGTGTTGTTACATTATGGTAACCTTTGTTGAGACCTTGCACTGACAATACCAATTCGAGTGTCTGGGACTCCTTCCTTGTTGCCCCATTACTGGGTTGAACAACAACTTCACTGGCTTCCATCCTTGCTCCAGCTGTACACCATACTGAGGAGTTCGTCCCTTGAGTATCTCATGTGATCTTGTTGACGAGGATTGAGTCTAACCTTAAGAGTATGTCGAAGCTCGCTTGCTTCCATGGTGCCCATGTGTGCTTGGCACGACATGGCCTAGCTCTCTTGCGGGGAGCGCACCTAGTGTGGCTCCTCGACTTCCATCCCAATGCTTAGAAGCAGACTTGGCTCTGTCCTTAGTCTTCTATGAGATCGCTTGTTGAAACTCTCTGGCTAGTTCCAGGCTTGGCTCGACACTGCTGGAATGCATTGAGCCATCCCAGGCTTACCCTGTTGACATGGATCCATAGTTCACCCAACCATGCGTTCCTCTCTTTACCTCACCACTGAGGGATGAGTTCCAACATCCAGCTCCCTCGACGACATGTCTTGGAACTATCTCATGTTGGCCCTGTTACTGCATTCACAAGGTTTGGGATGTTGGGTTTACCAAAGAACCCCTCACTTCATAGCCGAGGCAGAATGAGACTTCCTCGCTCCTAATGACTATGATGAACACTTGAGTCGTAGGGGACTCGAGGTGGGAGCTACTTCTATTTCACTCCTAGAAGGATGAGTGCTAGAACATAATGCTCATTGTGGACTCGATGCTTCGCTTGGTGGGACAACACCTGCATGACGGTGTGGCATGGTGTCGGAACTCTTCTGCTTAGTTCCTGGAAGGAGGAGTTTGAGGAACACACTGAAGGTGCCCTGCTATGAGCTCCCAGTGCAATGCATCAGTGCCTCCACTATGCAACGCAATGGTGCAGACCTATGGTGTTCCTTTGCTTGTGAATGACCATAACTCCCTATATTAGACCTCAGTATGATGACACTATACTTTGGGCTGACTCCCCCATTTCTGACTTCTCGCTACTAGTAATAACCCATAGGTACTTCCTTTGCTTTGCAGGATCTTGCTAGTCTGACTAACTTCTTGATGAGCTCGACTCGCCTTGTAGAGTTGCCTCGGACAACCTACGCTGACTCGCCATGACTGGGCATGACTCGACACCCTTGGATTCACTTATGTATTCTACCCTTGCTACTGAGAGTAACTCGGCTTCATTGTTGAACTGGTTGTCCAACTCACCTCGGCATATCTGTAACACTAACCTTTGTGCTTAACTTCCAGTGCAACTTGACCATGGCTGATGGACGACGAACTTGATTCACGCCTCATGGATTGGCAGATGCTCAAAGGTTTGCCCACGACTACTACAGTTGGGTGTGCACTTAGGATGAGTCCTAGACGTGGTGTCCACTAGACTCATGATTCTGACTCGCATGACCAATGTGCCTCGCCTGGCTCACACATTGACTTACATCGCACTGTGCCTAACTTGTATCACCAAGGGTACACTAGGGTGCACCACACTCAGACTAGGCCGAGTACTCCTCGAGCGCACTGTTCACTTCAAGCCCCTTACACACAGCGCCTCAGAGACATGCACGGCCTCAACGACCATGGCTGCTCACAAAGAAATTGCAAACGCTCGCCATCTCCTATTCAAAATTATATAATTTTTTAATTAGCTTAAATAAAATAAATTTATTATAATTACAATTATAATTAATTACAAAACTAGAAAGACAAGTACTCCAACTACACTTGTTTAAGTTTTACAATTTACATAATTTAAATATTACTTATATGAAATAAGTTATATTTCTTTAATTTAAAAAATTTAGATCCACTAAAAACATAAGTCTTGCCAATAGATAGGCAAGGACTAAAAAGTTAATAATAAACATTACAGTTGGAATCACAAATAAACCATTATAATCCATTCTTGTTTATTGAGATTGGGGTTGGATTCATTCTCCAAATGATTTTGAGAAAATAGATCAAAAAATGTCTTTCAAATAATAGCATCATATAAGGATTACGTAAAACATTACTATATTAATATTTGACATACTTCTATTACTAGAATTGCCTTATCTTTTGTAATTGTTTATTATTAACTTTAAATTGTGGATAAATTTTTGAATGGTCTGAATGATTTAATCTATAAACCCAAAATCGAGATTTCAACATAACATCAATGAATCTTTTCTTGAATGAAAGAACATGCAAAATGTAAATTAAATTATGAAAAACCCAAAAACACATGCGTCCAAAATAAAATCAACTCCATTGTTCTCCTATAAACCAAGATCTTGACTTATGCATTTGGTGCTCTTAGATTTTCGCAATGAAAAATGCAACAAGAGGCTATGATGAAGAGAAGAGAGGATTATATGATTGAAATTGAATCTTGAAATTGAATATCTAAATTGAATCGACTTTTTGGTGAGAAGAGGGGGTTTATATAGATGTCCCGATAGGGTAGATTCAAGTTGCGGGAGAGATGTGGGATAAAAGAGTGAAATGGAGATTATCATAATTATCCCATATTGCTTAATGAAATGAAATTGATGGGAATGAGAGAGATAAATGAATGGCTTTATGATATGATGTAGGTTTAGGAGTTAAGAATAAAGTGCATTTTCAAATTAATGGATGAATGATTAAATGATTTTATGTATTTAAATGATTTAATATGCATGGATATTTTAATGATTAATGCAAATGGGGTAATATGAAATGGATAAATGATTGATTATGTTGATGGATGAATTCTTATAAATTCTTATAATAAGTATTAATTCATGGGTAAATGTTTTAAATGAATTAATGAATGAATAGAAGAAAGTATTAAATGAATTAATTAAACATAAAATAATATCCATTTAATTAATAGATGAAAAATAGGATGATTGTGAGGAAATTTTTTGAGTGTCTATACATAGTGTTGTGTTAGGTTTTTGAAAAAAGATTTAGAAATTTATATTATTTAAATGAATATTTGTTAATTTTGTGTTAGTTTTAGTTGTAGCAATTTTTTATTTTTATTTTTTTCTCTCTAGACTCTGATGTAAATATTTCTTCATTTTTTGTTAGTTTAAACTTTCCTTGTGCTGTCCCTCAAAATTTGAAAAATAATGTCACAAAAGTACTTATGTTTGGGATTCAATCTACACTTTCCTTGCAATGCATAAGCTTGTAAACAAATAATTAAAAAATAAATTGTAAATTTCTAGGAATTGTTAATTTTGTGTTGTTAGAGTCAATCTCAATAATTTAACATTCATTTTTTGTGGGTTTTTCTTTGTTCTTAGATGTAAATCTTTATTTTCTTGTTGATTTAAACTTCTTCTATATATTTTAAACTAATAGATTGATATGTTGATTCTAAGTTAGCCATTTTGTTACCAAGTGTCTATTGTCATAGATATAGATGTCATAAAATGGACGTTATCTCAAATTAGAAGGAAACAAATATAAACAAATACCATGTGTGTTATAGATACCACATCATTGAGACAAAATTGAGCCATGAAAAGGATGAGAACATTGATAATGAGATGGACACAAGAAATACAATAGAAATGAAAATGAGAGTTACTATCACAAATGGGCCTTAATATTAGTGGAAGTCTAAGTGCCATTGAAATGCTTGGTAGACTTGATTTTGACAATATCAACAAATGGAATGAACATATTGCATCCCTGCATTTACATGACATTGCACAACATTTCATAACCACAAACAAGATGTCCCAACAAGATGACTAGTTCTCATTAGAGTTGAATGACCCAACGTACATGCAATATCTCTAAACAACAACTATCACCTACCATTATTAAAAACAATCTAACAATATTTCCTTCAAGAAACCCTTGCATATGATCATTCAAGGGATAATGTGCACAAAAATCCTATGTGTAGCAATAATGTAAATTGTTGTAATCCTAATCCCTTTGAAAATTATTAAATAGAAATGGTTGATTGGTATTTTTGTGCATATACATTGCCAAATATTTTATTAACTAGTGGAATATGTTAAAAATTATTTGTCACTAACAATAGGAACAATAGCAAGGAAGATATGAACCTATTGCATTCACTATTATGTTAAGTAGTAGAGTACACATTTTTTGAACAACATTACAAATATTTCAAGTACAATGTATTGCATGAATAATATGATATAAAATGTAATTATTCTTGTTTAATTTTGTGCTTTTCATATGTCAACAAAAATGATCCATGAATAATTCTTCGTACATGCCTCTATTTTTTCATCTAACTAGAGGGTTCTTCTTTTTTATCTAATATAGATAGAGATCCAATCAATGTAGAAAACATGAATTATTTGTTATTATATTTTCTATTAATAGAGAATATTAAATATGTAAAACAATACAATTATATTCCTTTCTTGAAATGTAACATATTTCAATCCCATTCATGCTAGCTATTTCCAATTTTGATAGAATTGCAAGATTCCTTTTATATCATAGTGAAGACTACAATGAATATATATAGTCCATATTTGGTTCTTTGTCACCCTTCAACCACGTGCATGCTTTACAATGCTTGCTTGTTTTTCCTTTCATTGAAAAACAAGTGATGGATGAATTGGATCTTTAACTATATCTCAACACGTAGATTTACAGTGCTTGTAAATGGCATACCTGAGGGCTTCTTTGAAGTATCAAGAGGACTATGGCAGGGAGATCCTTTATCCCCCTTTCTATACATTCTGTTGGTGAAAGCCATAGGTAGGATGATTTCCCTTGGAATTATCTCAAGAAGGATTGAAGGAATAAGGGTAACAAGTGATCTTCAAGTTGTTTCACATCAACAATTTGTTGATGATGCCATGCTAATGGGAGGTACTAAAGAAATGAGGCTTTTCATTTGTGTAATTCTCAAGAAATATTCTTTGGCTTCAGGGAAAAATGTTAACATTTAGTAAATTCAGAAGTTTTTTTCTTTAACACAAATATGCGTAAAGAATAGGAGATCTTGAAGATTCTAAACTTCAAAAAGGGTGAACTGCCATGCACTTATTTGGGCTTTCCATTGGCTAAGGGTGCAAGGTTGATTGGCCTCTGGAATCTGCTCAATATCAAAACCAATGCAATAGTAAACTCATGGAAAGAAAGATGGTTGATCTAGACTAGTAGAATAACTTTGATAAAATCAGTATTATATGCCCTACCAATTTATCTCATGTTAGTAATGTGTCTCCTGAGCAGCTATGCCTCCAGCTTGACAAGGACGTATAAGTAGTTCTTCTGGAAAGGTAACGAGGAGAAAAGGAAAATCATGTTGATTGCTTGGGATAAATTATGCAGAACCAAAGAAGATGGCAGGCTTGGCTTCAAACATTTGGATTTACAAAACAAATCTCTTCGGGCCAAGCTCATTTGGCATATGCATTATGAACCACACAATAAATGGGATAAAATATTGCATCACAAGTACCTAAAGGATGAGGGCAATGGTAACATACTAGAGCTATTTCCAATCCTCTAGCCGATTCCCGCATTTGGAACTTTATGGAAAAATGCAAAAAAGTGGTATGTGATTATCTCTCCAGGGATGTTTGTGATGGAACCAAGGCATTATTCTTGGAGGATTCTTGGGTGAGTTGTCCAAGCTTGGATAGTTTGATTGAAGTGGGTGAAGTCAAGACCGCATTAAAGCGCCTTTGGGGTGATCGGGTCAAGGATTATTTGGTCCCCACGAGTGTTATTTAGTATTTGATTGGAAGTGGAGGGACTTTACAGACCTCAATCTTCGACAAAGATAATTCCATCTCCTAGATAAAGCATTGAAAAATAGATCCCTGACCTTTCTTGAGGGTGGTGATTCTCTAATTTGGGTTGGCTCAAAGTTTGGGAGTTACAATTCAAAAGATGGATATAGAATGATATGTAAGGAAAGGTGCAGGATTGTGGACCACATACCTTTACACTTATGTTGGAGTAATGTTTGCCTCCCCAAGGCTGGTACATTTTCCTAGGCTACTATACTAAACAAGATCTTAATATAGAAAGTTTTCTCCATATGGGATTTCATTGCCCGTCGAGATGCATTCTATGTGAACAAGTTGAAGAAACATATAACCATCTCCTTCTTGGTTGTCCCTATGCATAGGAGTGCTAGAGATGGTTGTGTGCAAGGTTGGGATGGGTGTGTGCCTTTCCCAATGATCTGCTAAGCTTGTTTCACTCGTGGCCACTCTTGAAGAGGAAGTCAGTGTTGGGTGATGTCTAGACTCTTAGTCCATCAATTGTAGTTTGGGAAATTTGGAAGGAGAGAAATAAGAGATTGTTTCAAGATAAGAGAATGTGTTTTGTCTCTCTCATAAAAAAATAGAGGCTATCCTGGTGGAGATGTTGAACGCCAAATTGGATCAAAGAATTCTTAAGGAAAAGCTTTTTATGATTTGGATGCGAGACTACGATTTGCTTGGCCTTCACTTTGGATTCCAGCCTGGGTTGGGAGTGGTGGCCCTGGGACTCAAGAGGCATGTGCATCAGTGGCCTGGAATCCTCCTCCAAAGGGATGGTTCAAATTGAACTTTGATTGTGCATCCATAGGTAACCTAGGCTTGTCTAGTGCTGGTTGTATTATCGGAGATTGGTAGGGAAAAATGATCCCGACTTCAGCTAAACAATTGCCTAAAGAAACAAATAATGAAGCTAAAATTTTAGCTATTATTCATGGAGTCAATATATGTAGAGAATTGGGGATCCACAATTTGGAAATTGAAGGGGATTCTACATTAGTTGTCAATTTCATCACATGGGGAAACAATCCTAATTGAAAACTATGTGCTCTCCTAACTAAGGCCTTAGATTTGGTGCATACATTTGATAATTTCACAATAAATTATTTATATAGAGAAGGCAACAGTGAGGTGGATAATTCTTGTACCCATGTTCCAATTGGGTTCTTGTGTCTATGCCTCATGTGGCTAGATCTGACACATGGGCATTCTAATCCCATAGTGGATTTATCATAGCGCCTCCAATATGGTACCTTTGGATGCCTGTTATGGAGAGGACATCTATGTTGATGTCAAGAGAATTTAAACTATTTCCTAATTTATCTTGGTTGCAATGAGATTTGATAGGTGCATTATATGTGATGCCCAAACCAAACTACTACTTGAGTTTGCATCGTATAGTTTTTTCTTTCAAGTACAAAGGAAAATGATGGCAGGTCACTCAATGGCTTCGATGATGGTGATACTTGATCTCACAAGCTTGAAGAATGTTGGATCAGATTTGGAAAATTGTGGCAATTAAAGGCTCAATCTATTTAAGTATGTGTTGGCTAGTTGTGGCACCCATAGCTACAACAATGAAGATTATGATTAGGTTGTGTGGCTCAAAATGGAAATCACCATTTCTAGGTTTCATTACAGACAAACACCTTAAGAAAATATGTCAGGTGAAACATGTGCTATGTGAAGTTAAGGAGATTATGATAAGAGGTGTATGACCTCTGCTAGGGTTTTATGGTTCCTATGGTCACCCTTGGCCCCTCTTGCGTCATACTGCACAATCTATGCAGGAAACCCCTCTCTCCTTGTGAGTACGGCCACATTTATTGCGGTTTTTGTGTTTTAATATGCCTTCAACTATCTCTAACCCAAAAATTAAAGCTAGTGTTAGTGGTTCGATAGTGCAAATCAATGGCTCCTCCTTCAAATAAACGCCCTTGAAAGTTTGTTCTAAAAGTCTTTCACGAGGTAAGAATTTTGATTCCCAACTGATGTGATTTTGTCTTTACCATATTTTGATTCTGCTTGCCAGTGGCTTGAACAACACACCCTCATGGGTTATTTTGTTGGGAGGACTCCCCCTGAAAGTAAGCTGAAAGAATGGGTCAACAAGGCTTGGGTCCCTCATGGGGTCCACCTTGATATGGTCCAAAATTTGACCAAGGTTTTTTTCTATTCCGCTTCGCGGAAGTCAATCATGTCCAGGCTATCTTAGCCCATGGTCCCTGGTATGATAGGTCATCCTTATTGGTTTTCCAAGCATGGACCTAGGATTTTGTTGTCTCAAATGACACCAAGTTGTGGGTCCCAGTTTGGATCGAATTCCCTGGCTTGCCTTTGCCTTGTGTGCCTTTTTTGAACCACATTGTGTCCTCACTGGGGAGGGTTATTTCTGTGGAGCCATAGGTTTTTCCAAGCCTAACCCCAGAAATGGGTCTGTGTGAAAATAGACCTCTCCAAGGATTTGAAAGAATCCATTGATATTCAAATTGGAGCTCTCTGACATAACCAGAAAGTCACATATTTTAACTTGCCCAACACGTGCTATAGGTGTCAGTTAGCTAACCACAAGATCAAGGACTGCCCTTTGGTAGTGTCTTGTACACCTTCTCCATCACGAGATGCTAAAATGCCTCGTCAAGCAGAACCCTCTGCTATGGTTGATGAAAAGTGGACTATAGTTACAAATCGGAAAATAAGTCAACTAGTTTTGGGTTGGCCTCTAAAGCCTCTGAACCACCAAATTTCATTTCAAACCCTTCAGGGAAGGGGATGGATGCTCCCATTGGAGCTGCTAATGCTTCGGTGCAACCCAAGACAAAGGCAATGCCTCAGCCTACTGTCGTTATGTTTGCTCAACTGAGCACTTCTCCTCCCATGTCGGGAGCTCAAAGGCGGTCTCGCAGCCCATCTCCACCACGTGAAGAGGGTGAATATGTGCAAGAAAAGTTGAGATTTTTCTCCTCGACAATTCAGATTGGACTAGTTCCACAAGATTTTTTCAAAAAAAATATATCTTCCCTAAATGAAAAGGAACCAAACGAGCTAACAATATGGAGGAGTTTCATTCATGAACTTCCTCTCATGGAATGTTCAAGGTCTGAAAAACCTCTCCAGAAAGTATTCTGTTAGGGATACTTTGCAAAAATATTTTGGTATTGAAGTGCTTTGTCTCCAAGAGGTTAAAATTTCTGTATTTTTGCTTGCTTCGACTTGTCGTTCTATTTGACTGGCCAGTAAAATGTTTTGCACCATGCATGAGGTTGGGCAAGGCGGAGCTATCACCCTTTTTTCCCCACGATGGAATTCTTGTGTTGTTGATCATCGGTCTGATCCTTCTCATCAGCTCATCTGGATTCTTCTTAACATTGATAATCACTCCTTTGGGATTATTAATGTCTATGCCTCTAATGATGTTGTGGAGCAATCTTTTCTTTGGCGTAAATTGTTGATTCTTTACCAATTTCCACCTAGTTACTGTGTGGGGATTTCAATATGGTCAAGATGGCGTATGACAAGAATGGAACCCTACCATTTAGATGGGCAGTTGGCAAGCGAGAGGCGTTGTTTTACATGCGCAATAAATTGTGGCTTTTTAATCCCAATATTGGTTGCCACCATTCTCATTCCCTCTGGCACACTTGGTGTAATTACAGGGCTGGTTCTGATAGAATATTTAAGTGCCTTGATCGTGCCATGATCTCAACTCAATCTTTTTTCTCTTTTGGCAGCTCTCCTCTAATTGTTAAGTCGTTAGTGGATGTGACTCTATCCAATCACTTCCCTATTTTTTTTCGCATTGAATGGGAGTCACATCAGTGTCACACGTGTAAAACTCGATTCTTTTTTAACACGTCTACTCTATCACAAGCCTACCCTGGCCCACATTCGCAAAGTATGGAATTTGGAGTGTAGACCAACTCATCATACAAGTTGGATTACCTGGTGGAATGATGCTATCACATGCACGGCTAGATTTTTGTGTATTTATGGGCGCCAAATGACTATCTTTTGTCGGTGGTCTTATAAAGCTACTACCGTCGACCTTTGCTCAACTATTGAAGATTTGGCAAACAACCCCTTTTCCCCATCATTACAAGTCAGGCTGGCTAAATTAAGGCACAAAAAATAGGTGGCTGACAATTACGCTACCAGAGGTGCACAGATCAAAGCTCAGGTACATTGGCTGAAAATTAGTGACCGTGCCTCCAAAGAGGTTTTTTTGGCGCTGCGTTCCAGGAACTCATCCCCAGGCATAAAAAAGATCAAAGATAGAATTCAGGTGCTCTCTGAGCTCCTTGACATTCTCCAGGCCTTTGTGCATCATTATGAGCAGGTCTTCACTGCACAGGAACCCACACTTGTGCGATAGCAATCCCTTCAGGACTACCTTTCTGTTGTGCCAAATACGCTTTCCTTAGCCCAGAAGAATTTTTTGTGATTGATCTCAAGGAAGTTGTTCATTCCACGGTTGATGACAAAGCTTCGGGAATCGATGGCTTCCCTTGTGATTTTACAAGGCCATTTTGGATTACGTTGGGCAGGACTTGCATCATGTTTACTTAGAGGCTTTTCATGCTAATTCTCTAGGTAACTTAATTAACAAAGGCAATGTAAAATTCATACCTAAGTCTGGGGATCCAAAAGACATCTACAGCCGGAGGCCTATCACGCTTCTCAATGTCTCCTACAAAATCATTGCCAAGGCTTTGGCTCTAAAGATTCACCATCTCTTGCCTTAGATTATGCACTCGAAACAAACTAGGTTCATGAAATCCAGGTTCATTTTGGATAATATTATTATAGTTTGGGAAGGCATGGAATGGGCCCGGTGTTCAAACCAGAAAGCCATTTTTGTTAAAATTGACTTTGCCAAAGCCTATGACCATATTGAATGGCCTTTTATTCTTGCTATGTTGCAAGCTTTGGTTTTTGGGCCTAATTTCATTCAGACTGTTCGTATGCTTTTCATGGATTCCTCTGCTTGTATCACCATCAATGGCAACCAATCTTCTTCCTTTGGTATTTTTCATTCCATTCGGAAAGGGTGCCTGCTTTCCCCCTCTTTGTATGTGCTTGCGGCCGAAGGTTTTGGTTACCTCTTGGCCAACGCAGTCTCCCAATGACAGGTCAAGGGTATTTTGTTGCCCAACTCTCAAACTCAGTTGGTTAATGGCCATTTTATGGATGACTCTTTCCTCACTCTCTTGGAGGAAGAAGAGACTATTAAAGCGGCCCTAGATTGCCTTAATACTTTTTTCCTGGCTTCTAGTTCTGCCATTTAGTGGCACAAAACTCTATGTTGCAGACAGTCTATCTTGCCCACTCCTCCTCGACTTCAGGAGTATAATTAGAAGTGGATTGGGCCAAGAGAATGCTTTTGGTTCTTAGGCATTCCCTTTGCTTTCCAGGTGTCCCCAGCTGAGCTTTGGCAAGTTGTGCTTTCTAGAGTTGAGCAGAAGCTTGCTTATTGGACTACCAAGCCTCTTTCTTTAGTAGGGAAATTCTGGGTGTGCTCTAAAATTCTCATAGCCACCCATGTCTATTATTCCTCCTATTGGGCCCCTTCCAAAGCTGCCTATGGCAAGCTTGAAAATTTGCTCAGATATTTTCTTTGGGACTCTTCTGAGTCCCACAAAGGGTTTCACCGAGTTGCTTGGGAGTACTGTTGCCTTCCCAGAGATTCTAGAGGACTTGGGTTGCTCTCCACTGAGCGGCAAGGAACTGCTCTTTGTGTTAAGTGGATTATTCGTACCCTTA
Source organism: Sequoiadendron giganteum (assembly GCA_007115665.2). Classification (NCBI taxonomy): domain Eukaryota; kingdom Viridiplantae; phylum Streptophyta; class Pinopsida; order Cupressales; family Cupressaceae; genus Sequoiadendron; species Sequoiadendron giganteum. Next base: position 9,289,633 of record CM021100.1, on the reverse strand, counting down.
CTAGGGATGAGGCCTGGAAAATTCTTCTCATGCATTGTATTCAATTAGGCTTTCGTGCTTATAGACCCACTTGGAAGGGGATCGACTTTCAAACCCTTCTAGTCATGAAGGATCCAGTCCAAATTGTTGGGACATTTGTGGTCAAAAGTATTTGGCATGCCTGGGAGGTTATCAAGCTCTGGCTTTAGTGGGCTGGCTCCACGTTTCGTGATGGGATTTCGCTCAACCAACAGAATATTTTGTGGTCACCTCTTTTTACTTGTAATGGTCAATCACTTGCGAAATCACCTTGGCTTAAAGTGCTCAGATTTCACAAGAAAGGTCTCCAGACCTTGCAACAACTATTTCATAGACCCATGATGCGTATCATGTAGTGGGGAGACTTTTGTGCCTTGTACAGGCTTCAAAACTAGGACCGTGCTACTTATGATGGTCTGGTGAATGTTATTCCTACAGAGATGCTTCATAAGGTTGAGATTTGTGGGACCAAACCCTAGTAGAAAGACTGGAAGTGGTATCCAAACACCCCTTTCAAGAATTACAAGCCTCGACTTGGTTACAGGTGGTTTTCACCACACTTTCAGGTATGATCCAAAGTTTGAACCAGAGGTGGCTTCTCCAATCCTCCGCTCATGTCTAGTGTAAAATATTTGTTTCCACTTGGTCTGCAAGTGTTAGTCCAAAACTTTTCCACTTTTCCTAGTGTATTATTTTCCAAGGCTTGCCTATGGGTTCCCGACTTGTTCACTTGGGGGTCCAGGACCCTCGTTGCCCTTTTTGTGGGCAAGATGAGACTTTTAAGCATCTTTTCTGGTATTTTCCTAGAGCTCAGTAACTTTGGACTTGGATTCGTGACTTCCTTCGGCCCTTTAGGCCGGAGCCTTTTTCCTGACATATAGTTTGCTGGGAGATTCGCTTAGAATTCCTACAAAATTTACCCAACTTTTGCACACTTTCAAGGTGGAAATCCTTTTTAATCTATGGAAAGATAGAAATTCCTGCATATTTGCTCATTCTCAAATGGATATTAATGTTTCTTTATATGCTAAAGCTATTATTTTTTCTAATGTGCTCTTACAGATTCAGGTGCAAGCTAACAAAGTTGCACTTGAGGTTGATCACCTACAAGTCCTTTTGGACTATTGGGGCAAAGCCCCGTGTACTATTGCTCGGGTCCTCGCTTCGCCCACCTCTTCTCGTAGTGGGTCACCTTCTCAGGGCCGACAGCGGAGTGGTTTGTGTGTCCCCTCTCTCAACCTCCTTTTCAATGGGACTCTCGCCCTCCTCGGCGAACCCGCTCTCCTCCGCTGCTGGGTGGCCAGGGGTGGCCCTCTGGCGGTGCTTCTGGGTGCAACGATGGTGGTTCTGGGTGGACCTCTGATGATCCTCCTACTTCTAGCTCTGGGTGGCTAGATACTAGTAAAAAAAATTTGTGTCTGGTGCTTGCAATCTTGCCCTAGCGTGAGGAAGAAGATAAAGAGAAAAAAGATGTTGATGATGGTTGGGGTGCTCCTCTTGACGTCATTCCAAACCCCGTTGATGTATGGGGGAAACACATGGATAACAGAGACCCTCCTGGCTCTACTGGCACTGCTTTGGCCGCCTAATGGAATTTTTATGTTATGCTATGTAATCATGGACTTTCGGGCTTGGCCCATGTGACTAGTTAATTTTGTTTTTCTGGGCGCTGCCCATGTGACTCTCGGGGTGTGCCTTCTTAGCACCCATCCTTTTTTTGTGAATATGTATCTTTATCTTAAATTAATACAGATAGCTATCTATTCATCAAAAAAAATATGTGTTATGTTTGGAGGCGGTGAGAATGGTGGTTGGGAGAGACTTCTCCGTCTCTGCCAATAGGCACCGTGTAAACTCTGACATCTCGTCACTCTTCCTTGCAACACTTTGGTCATGGGCATCGCGAAGGTGTAGTGCTTGTTTCTTCTATGGGAGGGGTTCAAGGCAAGTATCCTCTTGGATGACTTGGACATTGTCATTGTGGCAAAAACTAGTGTTGGTATTCCTTGGTTGGACAGTATTGTTCATATGTTGTAATGCAAGGTGAAGGTGGAGCATTATCCATTCATAATGCATGCAAATGCGAGGTCCCTTGCCCAACACAGGCATTGGGCATGGTAGGGCTTTAACTTTTTGTTTCGTTGCCTAAGGCTTATTGAGGTTCATGGACTACAATGGGCATGGGACTTTGCTTCCATTTTCAAGGAGGGTGGTTTCTATGATGAAGTGGACTGATTCTTGGGGGCTATTTTTGTGTTGTAAAGACAAACTACCATTTTGAATATGTTGATAGGGCGATTACTCTGTATTTTGAATCAGGGTTGCATTTCATGCACATCTCACTACCTTACTACAACTATGGAAAATATTTTGATATTAATATACTACATGCAACCTTGGTTGCATATTACGAACTAAAAAAATGATATAATATAGGGATAGTATATCTTGTTATAATTATTATACATTATTGATGCATAATTGAATAAATAAATAAAAGAGGGAAAGACTAGATTGAAGACAAATAGGGAAAAATATTTGTAATAAATAATATATGAATTATGTTTTCCTTCATAATGTTAAAAAGATCTAAATTAAAAATCAATAATAAAGGATATATTATATAATAACTATATTATATAGAAATTATAAAAATAGTTCAACATAATGTATCAATAATGAGTAAATTATATGATTATAATTTGTGATTTAAAGTATATTGAAAGAGGAAATAAAAAAAATAGGAAGTATAAATTTCCATTAAAATTAATTTGATCACATACACGTGATAATATAAACAATTAAAAGAGGGAAAGGCAATTAAATACAAAGGGAAAAAAAGATTAATAGTGAAAAAAAGGGATTAATAAGAAAATAATTAAGATAAAAAGAGAAATGAAAAAGAAATTAACAATACTCCAATTAAGAACAAAAAGAAAGAACAAAAGAACAAAAGAGACCAAAATTAAAAACCAAAAAAAAGGACCCGAGAAGGAGTAGAGTAAGGATGATAGAAAGAGGAGAGGGCATGTTATGTAGGCTACCATCAGGATGAATGAACAAAGAAAGAAAGGCATGGGAAGAGAGGGGAAAAGGAAAGGATACTAGAGATGAGAAAAGATAGGTGGGAGACATGAGGATTGAGGCTAGATAAAAGAGGTTTCCACAAGGAGCTCAAGGTCCAACCATCAAATCACGATTAAGATTTGAGGGGTGGTTGTTGATCTCAATAGCTTCCTTAAGCTTCCTTTTGAAAAAAAAAAATTCAATGGATAATGTTTGAGTGCTTTCAAGATAAATATGGTGTTTGGTAGAGGAGAATGGTCAGCATGGGTAGACTTGAGGACATGTATGTGCTTGATGTCAGCACATTGCTCTTTGATTCTGGTTTTGAAAAAGCGGTTTGTTTCACCTATCTAATATATCCCAAAAGAACAAGCTACCTTGTAGACACTTGAATCTAGGTATATGTCCATAGGGTCTTTGGGGGATGGGATGGGGTTTCTTAAGGTAAAGATAAGTTTGAAAGCACACCTAATGCCCTTTTTAAGAGGGATTTTTATAATTTTTTGAGATAAGCCTTCAATGTAAGGGAGGGAGGCAATAGGGGGTGGAGGGTTGGGTGGACAAAGGTTTGGAGAAGAACTTTGATTCAGTTTTGTAAAAAAAAATAGAACTTTCTTTGTTTTTGTAACCATTCAAGAGGAAGACACGACAAAGATAATATCACTCATGGTCTAAGCTATCTTCATCGCAAATACGAAAGGCTCTCAAGGTTAAGTTTCTAAGGATGCAAGTTTCTTGGGATAGGTGGTGATGGGAAGAAGAGTGAAGGTATAGGTTAGTATGAGAAGACTTGTGGTAGACAGTATGAGCTAAGGAACCATCTAGCTTTTTGGTGAGAAAATTTTCAAAAAAGGGTAGTTGGTTATTAGATTCAATGTCTTTCACCAAAGAGATACAAGGGTTTAAAATTTTAAGGTGGGCATGGAACTTTTCAATATTTTCCATGCCATGGGGCCAACATATATTTGTATCATCTACATATCACTTGGACACCACCTTGGTTTGAGTGAGAAGGAGAAGAGAGAAACTTCCTCAAATTATTCCATGTAAAGGTTGGCTATAATGGGAGAGAGATAGGAACCCATAGTTACCCCATCTAGTTGCTTGTAGATGACTCCCTAGAAGGAGGAAAAAGGGATCGAAGGCATAATTATACTAAGGAATCCACTTCATTATTATTCTTGCACCTAACAATCTCCATAGGGGTATGTGCAGGATCATTATGGGCCAAAAAGTGGCGATATGTAAGTGATATGATGGCCCATGTGGTTGAGGAATTTTTTTTACCGAAAATTGATGAAACAAAAAGGGTTTTTAGAGGAGATTCTTAGCTTTCCACCAATATAAATTATGTTTTACTTTGAATTTAATAGATAATTATTATTTATTTTCTATTTGAATTATGACTAAAGTCCTGATTAATAGGGTGATTGAAAAACATTTATATCTTTCAAACGGTATCAAATTTTTTGAATATAAAACATGTGTCACATTCTATGCTTGACATACTATAGGATTAAAAAAAAATTCATGAAGTTTTGACCAAGTTAAGGTGGTTAGACATACGAGTTTTAATATTTTTTAAAAGTTGTAATAAAAAATTCATAATTAAATATTTACTTGGAAAAAAATTACAAAAAAATATGCATCACATTGGGACATGAATCCTCTACTTATATCTAAAATTTTATAAAAAATAATTATCATTTTATTGTGGTTAGGGTGGTCAGACAAACACCTTCTTATTTTTTCCCTGAAATTTAAGTACTACTGCATTGAAATTTTAAATTTTCACCAAATAGATTTTAAAAAATAAAAATAAACCTAGTAGTTTAGAAACTAAATTCAATTTGCTACAAATTCTTTTCTTACATATTTTTGAAATAATATAGATAACTTATTCAAATTTTTACGTCAAATTGCTTAACTTTGATTTTTTAAATTTTCATTGCCACTTAAGGGCCTATTTTTTCCATGATGATCCTGCACATACCCATAGAGTCAAGAAGAGGGAATCTGGTGAATAAGGACACAACATCAAAACTAACTAAAATATCATTGCAATTTAATTTTTCCTCTAATGAAGTCTACAAAGTGGTTGGATTGTTTAATGAAGGAGTTGGATTTTCCCCTAAGAGGGGAGATTAGTTTAGATAAGAAGGATTCCAACTTTTAAGTAGGGGAACTTGTTGTGTCCATGATGGGCCTAAGGGGGATACCCACTTTGTGGATTTTTGGGACCTCGTAAATGCGAGGAATTATTTTAGAAGAGGCAAGGGATTTCTTGGTAGAGGGATCAAAAGACAAGAGAGAGATGGCTAATTTGACTTTTTTACACTTTGGTACACGGGTTGAAAGATAAGATTTGATAGCTTGAAGGGTTGGAGAGAAGGAAAAGCATTTTGGAGATGTAATCTTGTTTGTTTAAAATAATGGTGGCGTTACCCTTATTTTCCTTTGGTAATGACTAAATTTGGATTGGTTAAAATATTGAAAAAAGAAATACAATCTGGTTTAGGGATAAAACATTTGGGTGGTTTAGTGTGCCTTAGAGAAAAAGCACAATCTTACCAAACCTCCTCAACCATAATTGTGGGGAGGGAATGGACAACATTTTCAATTTCTACAAGGAAAGCATGGTTGGGAATAGAGCAGAGAAGCAAGGAAAAATGAGGGCCTCTTTTAAGTAGGAGCTTAAAAGCTTTGAGATCTAGGCAAGAGGAGGAGAGGTTGATAACGAGTTTTCTTTCTCAATTATGCAAGGAAACCCTAGTTGGTTTATGTTTGAATGTAGAGTCAAAGTAAAAAAGAGACAATCCTAGTTAATCTAATTGGATCTAGGACCATTTTTCCCACATCAAACTTAATTAAAGGTGAACTATAGGATAATGAATTAATTAGTCAAATAATTTATATATTTAATGTTTGGGATATGATAAAGTTAAAAATGGTAAGATGTGGATAACCTTAAATGCCTACATATTGAAATCCATTAATTATAATTTGATTATGAATATGAATTTTCTTTTTTAAAATATAGTTTAATAAATAATGTCACTTTATTTTAACATAAATTTCTTTTAAAATTCTAAATATATAGAAATTTTTATAGTCCAAATTGATTTCCATAATGAAATACTAGAAGGTGACTTACAAGGTGCATTGATTTCTTAATATAGAACCTAAAACAAAATAAGTTTGGTACAATATATGTTAAGTATATAATAAGCATATCAACATTATTATACCTTATTACATCAATTAATTTTTCAATTTTTAATTTTTAGATAACAAATATCATAATTACAAAGAAACTCAAAATAAAAAATAATAGGGTTACAAACCCTCCCACACATCCATTCATCCTTCATTTTAAATTCAAAATTAGCAAAAACAATTACATTATTGAAACTGAATAAGAATAGAATTCTACCATATTTCTATTAATTGAATATTTTAATAGTAAAATAGTTTTCTTACTTAACACTTTATGGAGTGTTGGATTTGAGGTTAAAGATCATTAAAATAATAATAATAATAATAATGGATTTGAGCTCTTCACTGACGGTGGTATCACGGTGGCCTCATTCTTCGTTTACCTCACTACCGCGCGCTAACTGCATGATGCCTGCGGTAATGCAGTTAACTGTCGGTTCTCTATTACCGCCATACCACGATCACCATACTAACCGCCGGTGGTGGCGCGGTGTTCTCCGATGCTCTAAGCCTAGTTGTTTGCTAACCGTCAAAGCTTGTTTACCGCAATCCCATGGTTCCCTCGCTAACCGCTCACGGTAGTGCGGTGGGTTGTTTTCTCCGTGCTTGGACTATCTATCGACTGTCAGTGTGACTACCGCCTCACCACAACCGTCTTGTTCACTGACCACGGTAATGCGGGTTAGCATTTTGTGCTTGGTCACCGCTCTACCGCTGGTCGTTCGTTCCCTCACGGCGGTATAATGGTTCGTTTGACTTCCTTTGATGTTGGTTGTTAGTGGGTGGTGCGTTGGCTGACAGCATGGTTGAAGGACGATTATTTAAGTCCGTAGGACCGTTGTTTAATTCGATTGGACTTTGCTTAAATATGTTTGGACGAGTTTTTGCTGACATTCGTAACTGTCTTTAATATTGTATTTATTTGACTGACCGTAAACTTTTATATAGTGTGATGTTTTGTAATTTTGATATAGAAGATTAATATCAAAAACATTGCTCTCAAGTAGCAAAATATTTTCTTAACTGTTCTGTGTTTGAATGAGTAAAATATAAAATTATTATTTTCTGTGTTATATTTATCTCTGCCTAAATCCTTCAGTAAGTATAGTTAGATTGTCTTCTTGTACGGGATTAGAAGTGGAGGCGGTATTGCATTGTTGAATAAGGCGAAGCTCCTCTGTTCTGGTAGGTGGAGGCTTAGCAAGCTCTACAGTATAAAAAGATTGAATACGGAGACGCTCATCCCGCAAGGTCTTCATGGGGTAGGGCCGAGCACCATATACCTGAACGAAATAGACGTCCTCTGGAATTCCATCATAGTATGCCACCTCACCAAGAAGTCGACCATTGAAGCAGACGACATTTGTCTTCACTCGACTCACATTAGCGGGCTTGTAAGATTCAAGAGTTGTCATAGTTTGGCCTAACCAACGTGTTTCTGGAAGGCCCCTGTCACTTTTACATAGGATGGTGGTAATATTAACCCACCCCAGCTCATTTTCGATCTGCCCAAAGAAAAAATGGTGTTCCCTCTGAGATTCGGCAAGCCGTGACATTAGTGACCACAAATTATGCTTCGAAAGGCCATCAATCTCAGCAACTCAAGTGGGTAACGAAAAACTCTCGACAGGCTTCTTTTACTTATCTATCTTTTCTTCTCCCACCAAGATCTGCTTCCAATCCAACAATGCTTATTCTTAATTGGTATTTTCTACCATTCTACTTATAACCCACTTCTGAGACCGATTGTATCTCTTCATCATACAACCTTGTAATGTTTCTTGTTCTTGTTATCTTTCTTTTAATCTCCACGTTGAACCTTTTTACATTTATATCGAGAGATATTTTTCTCAAGGCGTCTATTTTTAATCAAAATTTCATATAAAAATTGAATAGACGCCTCGAGAAGGATATCTCTCAACGTATTTTATAAAATATATGTATACTAGTAGCAGTCGGGACGCAACATGTAGTATCTTAAATAAATTATTTTTATATTTATCTATTTTACATTAAATTATTATAATAATTAAATCTTAATTATTATAACAATTAAATCTTAATCCTAATTGAATTTTGATTGAAACCTTAGTACTAATTAAATCTAATCAAACTCTAATTTTTATTTCTATAAAAATTGAATCTTAATCCTAATTGAATCTTGATTGAAATCTTAGTACTAATTAAATCTAATCAAAATCTAATTTAAGACCAAATGAGGTGAAATTAGAAATTAACCCTAACTCTAATTGAAATGTAGCCCTAACTTTGAATGAAAGTGCTTCCCTCACCCTAGGTGGGAGGAGATTCCTTTCTATCCATTTATTTTTTGTTCAAATTTTCTTATTTTCTTTCTTGATTTTATTTCTATGGTATTATTACATCCCTCCCTTCAATTGAGTTGGAAGTTAATTTATTGAAAAAAATTACTATTTATGGTAGCATTTTGAATGTTGATTCTAACCCTAATTTTGACAGTAATTGAACTTTAATCCTCTCTAGCTCTATTTTAACCTATACAAACATTAACCCCTATTAAACTTGAACGCTAACCCTAATTGACCCATACCTTAGTATTATTTGAAGCATAATTAGAATTTAATTGTAACCTTAACTTGAAGATTTATCCTATAACCCTAATTAAACCCTAACCCTAACCCTAATTAAACCTTAGCTCGAACCCTCACCCTAATTGAACCTTGATCCTAGAATCTAATCCTAATCATGACTCTAATTAAAACTTAACCCTAACTAAACCCTCACCATAATTGGACCCTAACCTTAATAGAACCCTAATCGTAATTAAACTGTCACCTTAACCTAATTAACCCCTTATTCTAACCCTAGTTCTAACACTAATTGAACTTTATTCCTAAGCCTAACTGTAATTAAACCCTAGAACCCTAATTGAATGCTAATTGAACCTAAAACCTAACCCAAATTAAACCATGATTAAATACTAACTATATATGAACCTTAAAGCTAACCCTAAGCCCTAATTGAATCATAACTCTAATTGAACCCTAACCATAAAACTAACCCTTATCATAATTCTCTTATCCTAATTGAACCCTAATCCTAATTGTAATTGAATCATAACCTTGACATTGACCCTGATTGAAACCTAACCATAACCTTGACCCTTATTTAACCCTAATTCAAATTCACTCTAATAGAACTCGAACCATAACCTTGACCCTTATTAAACCCTAACCCAAATTCAACTCTAATAGACCCTAATTCTAACCCTAATTGAACAATAGTTATAATCGGACTCTAGAACTAATTTAACCCTAACCTTAACCCTAATCCATTTTGAAGTGTAATCATTTAATTTAATTGTAACCTTAACTTGAATCTTTATCCTATAACCCTAATTGAACCCTAACCCTAATTCTAATTTCACTGTAGCTCTAGTTCCCTAACCCTAACTAAACCTTGATCCTAATTAAAGCCTAACCTTGATATAATTCTTCAAACCCTAATTTAACCCTAAAATTAACCCTAAATAAACCCTAGATCTAACCCTAACCCTAATTGAACCCTAATCCTAATTAAATTATCACCCTAATCTAATTGAACCTATTTTGTGTTCTAAAGTTGTCTTGCCTAGACCTGTTCAGATTTTTGACACTTTTATGAGTTTCCAGAACTAAAGTTTCAATGCTATCTTTCATTCCAAGCCTATCCCTTAGGCATTCAAATCAATCTCTGCTCAATGGTTTGGTAAAAATGTCTACAAGTTGCTGCTCAGACCTACAAGTATTCATTTTAATTTCACCATTCTCAACCCTAAATAAACCCTAGCTCTAACCCTAACCCTAAATGAACCCTAGTCCTAATTAAATTGTCACCCTAACTTGATTGAACATTGATTCTAACCCTAATTTTGAAGTGGAAGCATTTTTATTTTTCTAGTTACACAACTCATCATTTTCATGAACCCTAAATAAACTAACCCTAAATAAGCCCTATCTCTAACCCTAACCTTAATTGAACCCTAATCCTAATTAAATTGTCACCCTAATCTGATTGAACATTGATTCTAAACCTAAGGAAGCATTTTTACTTTTCTAGTTACACAACTCATCATTTTCATGAACCCTAAATAAACCCTAGCTCTAACCCTAACACTAATTGAACCCTAATCCTAATTAAATTGTCACCCTAACCTGATTGAACATTGATTCAAACCCTAATTTTGAAGTGGAAGCATTTTTACTTTTCTAGTTACACAACTCATCATTTTCATGAAATTAAGAAAATGAAAATGAAATGCTTCCACAAACTTGACCAAGTTAAAACAATTTTGGGCTTCATGGTTCAAAACCCATATTTTTAGGCTCTACCTTGATTGATTGGAAGATCACAGAGGAGAGGTACCGCTCACAAAAACTAGGGAGCATCACTTGCAAGTAACAAATAGATCAATCCAAAAGACACAGGCAATTTGCAAATGTTTGCCCTGCTAGGGGAAATCTGGTGGTGACATAATCAGAAAATTACTTCAATGGATAAATGTAAAAAATAGAAAAGAGCATGATTGATGGGAAGTAGAACTATAAATGCTACCTAGAGAAGCCAGATACTATGAAATTTCAACATTCTTACCAATCTGCTCAAGACAATGCACTTAACATTATGACAAGATTCTTACCAACACATGACACACAATAACCACACCACATAAAATCATGACATGTATAAGACCTTAACCTCTCCAATGAGTTAGGTCGATTTCAAAAGAAAGGGACATATGTCACCTTGGTATTTCCTCGGGTCCACTAGTCATGGACTAAACATGTGCACTTAAATTATAATAGTTAATCCATGATCAATAGTAAAATCGAAGCATGAAATACTACAACATGATATTTCTATAATAGCATTTCAAACTACATGTGGTATCCATCATAATATGTTTAATAATATAATCACTCACTTATAAAATAACAAATAACAAGATCATTAGATTAGTTTGATCAACTGCATAATACTGCAAACCCATATTGATAAGGATAAACATGTACATGCATGAGTATAATGTATCTATGGTAACATCAAGGTATACCGAGGTTGAAATCCATGATAGGACTGTCCATGAAAATCATAAAAGTATTAACATTACACACCTAATCTCTAGCATTGGAAGGTAGGTCTCACATACAATCCTTATGCATACTCTAATATTGACATCTATTATGAATTGGGTTATAAGTCTATTATCGGCAATATTAGATCCACACCTTATAGGATGAATTTGTACTAATCAAGATTGACCCAATCTATTTGGTATTGACCCAATTCTAATATAGTAAGCATAAACAAAGGCACCAATTTCTATACTATGTTAAACTGCTTATACATATTGCCAACTTTTACATTTCAACATCATAGTGTAAGATAATTACACTTATCTTTTATTTAGTATTTGAAAAAAAAAACATTTCAACTTATCTATTTTGAAATCAGCACTAAATGTTTATGTCTAAATTATTTTATAATTTATTCGTTTACATGTTTATTTAATTAGCCTAGATTTATGAAAAGGGGATTCTATTCCTTACATATATTAATTATATTTTTGATTAATTTAATAAATAAATAAACTAAAACTTTTTAAAAATATTTAACGTTTTTATAATATATATTTTTTCTTCACTTAGCAAGAGGAGTGTAATTATGTTGTGAAGATGGAAAATAGTCAAGATATTGACAAGATATTATGAACTATAAATTTGTGTTATTTATTTGTTAGTGTTGTGTTATGGATAAGGAAGATAATCATAAAGTTTACATAGTGGATTATTAAAAAAAATACACTCACATTCTTACATATATTTAATCACCACTGATTCTTATATATTCATCATGACATTATACATTATCGTATATCCATTACATTCATACTTCACTCTAATATGTTATTTTCTTTTATTGTTCATATCTATGGCTCACATATGATCCCATATCATGTCTTATTCATCTATCTTCTTATTTGTATCTAGATGTAGTACATATATGTTCTTCATTACACATAGGGACATGTCCCTATCCATATTTCTTCATCGTTGTGTCCTTCTAGAGTTTCTGCAAGTTGTTTCTATGTGGGCCACCTTGCTAATCTACTAATCTATGGTAACTTTGACTATTTTTTCTACACATTGATGTGTTATCTTGATGCCAACCTTGGGCACCCTTGCAACTTTTCAAATTGGCCTCCATTATGCCAACCTTTCAAGTTTTCAGCATACTAGGATTGGCTTGGATTTATCCCACTAACATCATCCCCCAATCTAAGCCACATTTTACCCTCAAGACATGTTGCCTTTATCTTCCATTACCCAAAAAAAAAAATGTTAAGCTATTTTTAGTCAAAATTTTCCCAAAACTTATATTGCTGTGAGACTTCTACTCAAAACTCTACCTAAAATATCTCTTATAGTAGGACCATATTCTTATATACTATTTGCAATTAGTTATAAATATTCATCAAGTGAAGTATATCTTGTTGCAGGTGGTGGACTTATCCATTAATGTTAATCAACAAAACCTAAGCACCATCATTGATAGAAGAAGGAATTTCAATGGAATTTTCTAATGATCATGCATACACCAAAAAACCTTCAATTGGAGTTAATTTAAAATTTACTATTTATTTAATTTGAGATATAATGTTATTTTTTTTCTCTTTATAGGTGGTGGAATTAAGTGTGAAGATTCTCAACTTCAACTTGTAACCTAATATCTCCACTTAAGTCTTTCATGGCATCATATGAGTTGGAAACATGTATTATATTCACATAAAATTATTAAATTGAATAGATTTGTGATATGTTCACCTAAAACACTAATGGTGTGGATCTAAGAAAAGTTAGTTACAAGGTGACGTCTAGTTGCAACTTTTTATTTTAGTTAATAAAAAATTTGATGTTTACCCATTGGGTCAGATAACTGAGATGTTAGTGAGGTGATGACTTCTTGAACCTTAGGTATTTTTTCTCATACTATTTTTTATTAAATAAGAAATAAAATAGGGTGTTGAACTCTTTACAAAAAAAATCCCCAAGGGCAGAGCAAAATAGGCTTTCAACAAGCCACTTACAACACATGAGTAGTACTACAAACAAACCACATCAAGGGTGGGTTGAACTTTCACCCACAACTCAAGTATGAGTTTGGGAAGAGGAAGAAGAACAACCTTTCCTCTGTCTACAAATGATAGACAAAGAAATTTTATCATCCTTACCCCCATTGCAAGGGGGAGAAAGAGGGGAGACCACCATAGAGGATCTATCAACACTTGAAGAGAGGGAAGTAGGATGAAAGAAAAAAAGAAGTCATCCACCTCATAGGACTGGATCTGAGAAGAAGTGGCATAAAAATTAAGTTTCAAGCACAAGTAAACCCCCTTAGGTAGCTTATCAATGCATGTAATAAAATGATGAGGCGAAAAATGGCCTTCCACTATGTGAGGAGTTTAGAGCCGAGTTGAAGTAAATTTGAATCAGGATGTGAGTAAGGAGGTTATCAAGTAGGGTCTATAGAGAATGATAAGATCACACCAGAAGATAGGGGCTCATCATCATCCTAGGAGGAGACATTTAATGGAGAGACATGAGGGGTATGTGTAGGATCATGATGGGCCAAAAAGTGGCAATGAGAAAAAATCATGATTTGGATCAGCTAAAAAATGCAGAAATGCCAAGTTGACTTTTCTAGGTTCTGTTTTACTTCATTTCTCACAATTCGACACAAGCGCAAAAGGAAAAACCCAAATCCGATATCCGCTTTGATTAGATATCCGATTTCAAAGGTATGTATTTGGTTTTTTTAATCTTTTAATCAATTTTTCAAGTAGATTCTCTTAAGTTTAAATAGGTTTTATTAAAAAAAAAATTCAAAAATAGGGTTTTCTATTGATTTTTAAAAAAAACTAGATTTTACATTGATTTTTTATTAAAACTTAATGTTTTGAAATGGATCTTGATTAAAAATTAGTGTTGTTGATGAATTTTTATCAAAAATAAGAGTTTGTTATTGATTTTTGTGAAAAAGTATGGTTTTTTTTGGATTTTTATTAAAAACTAGGGTTTTTTTACAATAATTTCATTTATAAATTATATTGTGTAATTTCAATTAGTTTAATTAGTTTTTAACTTTAATCAGGTATTATGGCTGCAAATCAAAATCCACAAATGCCAAACGCTCCACCACCTCTGCAGCCAAATGCTCCACCACCTCCGCAGCCACCAATTGAAGACTTAATTGGTGAAAAATTGGGGCAATTGAGGGGCATTTGTGAAATTTATCAAACAATTCCTTGATTGAGAGATATGGCAAACACATTGAAGGAAATAATTAAAAATATAGAAACCCTCTCCACCCAACATAATTCCTTTTATTCATGGCGAGAAGACATGAGGGAATATTATCGATGTGGATTGTCTTACGATGATGTGAAAGATCTCCAAATAGCCTCTTTATTCATTGACCCCCACAACGGTTTGCTAGTGAATGTTAATAAAACAAAACTTTCCATAAAATGATGCATGCATAGGGACATTGTAGCTAACTTTTGGGATCGTTGGTGTATGGTTTTTAATAAAGCAGTGAACAATAATTCTGACATACCATTTTACTTTATTAAAAAATTATATGCTAAGTTTGTGTTAGGGCATCATGTCAATTACTTTGACATTAAACCCTTCCAGGGCGTCGGTGGAGGTATGCCCCAGGATAGACCAGGGGCAATTAGAGTAGTCCCGCACCCAAATGTTCCCCTTCCTCCCCTTCCTCCACCACCTCCAATATATCATCCAAAGATTATCCAGGATGCATCCACACAGACTATTCAGGCTATTCAGGCTATTCACTCTTTGAGTGTTCATTTGGTTTCGCATGCTTCTACAGTAGCTCAGCCACATTTTGGTGATGTTGGCGAAGGCTCGAGTGCTGTTGTATCATCCTCCTCAGGTCCACATATTTGTGTGCCACATACTTGCACTATGTGCCACCAAATATGCTTGGGTCCTCTTGTACAGTCCGCTGAGCATCCCTTGGACACTTCTGATTATGACCTCCATGATGTGGACATTATAGATCACTCGTAGGGGAGTGGAGCGCACCCTATAAAGTCCTCTCTTGCTAGAGAGGAAGATGCTAGAATAGTAACACAGGTAAGATTTAAGTTGTAATTTCATAACTTGCATTTGTTTTTAAATGAATATTAATAAGAGATAGTATCAAGTACTAATATTTATTTACATGGTCTATTTAACAGTTGATGTCTGAGGAGGATCTCACACAGGTGGCTGATAGCACCCTTAGGGCCATTTCATTTGGCTTGGACACACACGCAGTATATATTTTCACACTCACTCATTTACATTTTATATTATATACTTGCTTGTCATTTGAATTATCATTAATGAAATTATATAATAACTTATATTTTTATCTTGTTTTCCTCTTGTAGGAAATACCTAGTGCGAGTGAGGTGCAGCATCGTCCAGACTATAGAGGAGCAAATCTAGATAAGGGGAAGGTAATTGAACTCAAATTGGATTGAATTAATATTTTGAAGATCTTATATTGATTATACATAGGTCAACATAGATTGGTAGTTTCATATGTACTTGTCAATTTTCTGTACAAGCAATTATGAGCTATACATATATGATGACAAGGGACACATTGCCTAAAGGAGTAGTTATTGGAACACCTCAAAGAGTAGGTGTTGAAACACCTCAAGGAGGAGGTGTCGAAACACCTAAAGGAGATAAAGAAAAAGATCAACCTAAAGAGCTATGTACTTATTTTATTTTAAGTTTGGTAAATAAGTTCCTATTACCAATAATCGTATGCTAACTTGGATCAATTTTATGTTTTTGTTCACATATATAGATTGGAATTTCAAGAGTTGATTTGGTATATTCTAGGACTCCTGACCCTTTGAAGAGACGTATCTTTCAGGTAATCAAGATTTCAATTTTAGAGTTCAATTAAAATTCAATGTATATTAATTTTGATGTTAATTATTTAATTTTAAATTATATAGTATAACTAATCTCAATCGTAGTTTGAATTTTTCTTGTGCAACTACCTTCAGAGCCAATGAGTGCTTCAAAGAGGCTCCATTTTGATGATCCACCAGTAGTTTAGGATCAGATAGATATTTTGGCATGTAAATTTTGAATACATATTGAGATGGCATATGCCACATTTTGTAAAACTTTGTTTGAGTTGGCGTCGATGCCATTTTTGTATATGGACATACACTTGATTATTGGATAATTTGATATATAGAAGTTGAAAATCAAAATTTAATTTGTTCCTCATGTGCATGATTAAACTCTTTTAAAATTTTATCTTGAGCAATGGTTAAATATCAATGTACAATAGCTTAAAACTGAATGGTTATATTCTGTAGTTTATATTTATATTGATGATTACATTGCATTACACATCTTTCAAACTCAAATCATTAATTCACATTGCATAACTAACAACTAGATGTTCATAGATGAAAAATTTTCAATTACAATATAGTTCTAACAAAGTCAACCTAAGCAGTTATACAATTACTTCACATTGCATAACTAAAAACTATGAGCAGTTGTCAATTGCATTTGTTTGTCATTGAATTCTATGAGACCACATTTCTTTGAAGCTTTTTTTCAAACAGTCCACTGCCTTGTCTATGCTACCACATTTTTCATACATGATAGCGATCACATTAAGTTGAAATAAATTAAATGATAGCCTGTTGCTATTTAATTTATACTCATTTTATTTAAATGGATGAGGCCGACCTTCCTTGATATTATTTTGTAATTTATTATTTTCAAGAGAGGCCAACCTCCTTGAAGAGTCACCTTATTTTGTATAAATACAAGGTCATGTTTGTTCATTTCCCCAATCAAGTTCATTCAGCATAATTTGCATTCCAAGCAAAAGTTTGCACTTAAGCAGCAGCGCTTCATCTTGCAGCAGCAGGTCGATTTCAAGGAGAAGCATATTCGATTGTATCTTTGCATTGACTGTATTCAAGAGGATTCAAGGTTGGTTGCGAGAGGTATTGGATGAATCCCTACAAATGAATACATTCATGTTCTTTCTGCTCAATCCTCGAAGAAGGAAGGAAAAGGAGGAAAGAAAAGATGCTTCAAGAGGAATGGAGATAAAGGGTCAGATGGTGCTCCTACATTCAAGAAGAAGTGAGACCTCTATCGTGTTTACTGGGATACGATTTTCTCAAAGTCAGTCAACTTGGATTTAACATTGGTAGCTCCGCAAACCTATTCAGAATAGAGTGATCTGAAGAGGACATCCCTAAATCTCCACAGAGGTGCAAAGTTGCAAAGTGGTGCAACTTTCATTCTCGAACTCGTACGACCCAATGAACTGTTCCAACACATCTAGATGGATGTGTTTACGCTAGGTATGGTTCTCTCTTCCACCCAAATACGCCGAATCGCTTCGAGCTGCATTGGAGCGTCGTTTTCCCTTAAGAGTCCAAAGTGCTAAAAGGCAGCAAACTTTGATGGACTATTTTTTGGAAACCGTGATGCTTAAAGACTCTTCGTCTGAGGATATGGGATCATGTTGAGACCATCTACAATAACCTCTCTCTGTTTTTTCTATCTCAAAGGCGTTTTCCCGTGGTGATGAGTTTTCAGTTGAGGGAAAAGTTGCCAGATGCAAGCAGTGTAAAGTTGCAAAGTGGTGCAACTTTCATTCTCGAACTCATACGACCCAACGAACTGCTCCAACACGTTTGGATGGGTACGTTTACGCTAGGTATGGTTCTCTCTTGCACCCAAATACGTTGAATCGCTTTGAGTTGCATTGGAGCAGCGTTTTCCCTTAAGAGTCCAAAGTGCTAAAAGGCAGCAAACTTTGATGGACTATTTCTCAGAAACCGTGATGCTTACAGACTCTTCGTTAGAGGATATGGGATAATATTGAGACCATCTACAATAACCTCTCTCGGTTTTTGCTATCTCGAAGACGTTTTCCTATGGTGATGAGTTTTTAGTTGAGGGAAAAGTTGTCAAATGCAAGCAATGTAAAGTTGCAAAGTGGTGCAACTTTCATTCTCGAACTCATACGACCCAACAGACTGTTCCAACACATCCATATGGGTACGTTCATGCTAGTTATGGTTCTCTTTTGCACCCAAATATGCCAAAGCGCTCTGAGCTGCATTGGAGCGGTGTTTTCCCTTAAGAGTCCAAAGTGCTAAAAGGCAGCAAACTTTGATGGACTATTTCTCGAAAATCGTGATGCTTACAGACTCTTCATCTGAGGATATGGGATCATGTTGAGACCATCTACAATAACCTCTCTCTATTTTTTCTATCTCGAAGGCGTTTTCTCGTGGTGGGGTAAGTGCACCAAGATGGTTCCCAAAAAGGGGACTTTTTCTTAAATCAGGAAATATTGACCTTAGACGTGAAATTGAGGATACTTAGAATCAAAATTTTTAGATGGAACAAAAAGAAGGATTCAAGTGCTCCGAGTCTACTTTCTAAACTACTAATTTATTTTGAAAATGATTGAGATTAAGGGGGTCAAATGAGGGACGTACACAAATTGGTGTTGTTTTTGTCGGAAAAACATAACATCGCAACTCTTGTACGACCCTCATCCGGTGAAATTTTTTTTAGTATTTTTAGAATCGCAATAGTCAGAAGTTAGCTAATAGTATTTAGTTGATGCATGATTTTTCTGATAATTTTTTAATGAATATTTGATTTTTTACTAATTTGCGAAGTGGACATATCCTGAAAATAGAATTTTGGTTGTGCTACCACTACAAATTTTGGAAACTAATTGACTTTTTTTTTTTTAATTTTTTAATTTTGTAGAATGGAGTCTAGTTTCTAAAAATGTAATTTATTTGAAAAATTGATGAACGATTAATTTATAACGAAAAAAATACCAAACACTGCTTTTTGGCAAAAAGAAGACATACAGATAAAATAAATTATGGATGAAAGACTTAACATTTTCAGAAAGTGAAAAAAATTACATCGTTGGATAGCTAAGAGATAACCCAACATTACCCATGTGCTCGATTTTTTCAATATTGAACCACGTGCAATCCTGACGGTGAGAACGAACTCGATTATGAGAAATATGGTGGATTAATTATAAACATGTCTCTAGTCGTTGGGAATGCCCTCCAAGCCTTTGGGTTGGTATTCCAAGGCAAATACCAAGCTTAAAGTTCAGTAATTCCCAGAGCAAGATATAACGCGAGCGCTTTATAACGCGCTCGTGTTATATCTCACTTTTGACATGGTTTTTGCTTCTGCGGGGAACATGTCTACGAGCACATAACGTGAGCACATTATAACACACTCGTGTTGTCTTACTTTATGTTAAATGCTAATATATTAATGTATGCTGATATATTTTTATGTACATGTATGTATGTATGTATGCTTGTATGGGTGTAAGATTATATGTACATATGTATTATGCTTGTATGTATGCATTTATGTATGTCTTTAGATGAAGGGAGAATTTAGAGAGAGTCTAGAGAGATGGAGAGGGGATCGAAGTGAGAGTTTAAGAGAGAGGGAGTGGGAGAGAAGGGGTTGTATTGAGGGGGACTTAGCTAGGTGGGGTGAGAGGGATAGAGGGAGAGAGAGAGGGGGGTCGGAGAAAGAGAATTGAGGGAGAGAGAGAGAGAGAGAGACAAAGAGAAAGAGAGGGTTATGTAGGTAGGGTGCGAAAGGGAGAGACTTGAGAGTGTGAGGGGGGTGAGAGGGAGGGACTTGAGAGATAGGTAGTGAGAGGGAGTGTGAGAAAGAGGGAGTGTGAGAGAGATGGAGTGAGAGAGAGGGAGTGGGAGAGAGAGGGAGTGTGAGTGAGAGACTTGAGAGAGGGAGAGGGTGTGAGAGGGAGTGACCTGATACAGGTAGAGAAAGAGGGGGGTAGAGTGATAGGGACTTATCTAGGTAGGGTTGGAGGGATAGATAAAGAGAGGGGAGAGAGACAAAGAGAGAGTTACCTAGGTAGGTTGCCAGAGGGAGAGACCTTAGAGAGAGAGGGGGTGGGAGGAAGAGACATGAGAGAGAGGGAGAGAGAGCTAGTGGGAGAGAGTGGGGTGGAGTGGGAGGTACATAAAGAGAGATGGATAGAGGGATTGAGAGAAGGTGGTAGGGATTGATTGAACGAGAGGTATGCAGAAAGAGGGAGACAGTAGATAGAGACAATTAGAGAGGGTGGGAGGGAGGGAGGGCAGGAGGGAGAGGTGAGATGTATAGATAGAGAGAAAGTGATAGGGGTTGAGGGTATAGGGTTGAGGGATTAGGGTGGAGGACCTATAGAGTTGATGGTTTCTAGGGTATTAGGGTTTGAGGTTTGAGGGTTGATGGAATAGGTTTGATGGTAGAGGGTATTTGGTTGAGGGTATAGGGTAGAAGGTTTAAGGTTTAAGCGTTTAGGGTTGAAGGGTTTGGGGTTAAGGGTTTAGGGTTAAGGGTTTACTTGGCTGAGGGTAGAGGGTTTAGGGTATAGTTTTGAGGGTATATGGTTGAAGGATTAGGTTCAGGGTCCAATGTAAGGGGTAGAGGGTTTAGGGTTTAAGGATTGAGGGTTGAGGGATTAAGGGTTGAGGGTTGAGAATTGAGGGTTGAGTGTTTAATGTATAGGGAAAAGGGTAGAGGGTTTAAGGGTTGAGGGTTGAAGATTGAGGGTTTAAGGTATAGGGTCGAGGGATTAGGGTTGAGGGTCCAATATATAGGGTAGAGGCTATAGGGATTGAGAGATTAAGGGTTGAGGGATTAGGGTTTAGGGTAGAGAGTATTGGATTGATGGTAGAGGTTAGAGGGTAGAGGGTAGAGGGTAAAGGGTTTAACAATTTAGGGTTTAAGGGGTTAGGGTTGAGGGTCGAGGGTTTAGGGTTGAGTGTTTAAGGGTTTAAGAGTTGAGGGTTTAAGGGTCAAGAGGGTTGAGGGATTAGGGTAGAGAGTTTACTAAGTGGGTTTAAGGGTTGAGGGATTAGGGTTGCAGGTAGAGGGTAGAGGATTGATGGTAGAGGGTAGAGGGTTTATGGGTTAGGGTTTAAGGGTTTAGGGTTTAGGGATGAGGGATTAATAGGTTATAGGAGTTGAGGGATTAGGGTTTATGGGTTGAGGGATTCAGAGGGTATAGGGGTTGAGGGGTTAAAGTTTAAGAGTTGAAGGTTGAGGGTTGAGGGATTAAGAGGGTATAGGGGTTGAGGGATTAGGCTTTAATGGCTGAGGGTTGAGGGTTCAAGGATTATGAGGGTATAGGGGTTGAGGGATTAGGGTTTAAGGGTTGAGGGTTGAGGGTTGAGGGATTAAGAAGGTATAGGGCTGAGGATCCGGGCTTAAGGGTTGAGGGCCGGAAAATAGGGTTGAGCTGAGAGCTGAGGGATCAAGGAGGGTATAGGAGCTGAGGGATTAGGGTTGAAGGAGGGCTGAGGGCTGAGGATTAAGAGGGTATAGTGGGTTGAGGCATTAGGCTTAAGGGCTGAGAGCTGAGGATCAAGAATTAAGAGGGCATAGGATCAGGGACAGGTTTCTAAGGGCTCTAGGCTGAGGGCTTTACTGGCTGAGGGATTAGGGCTCTAAGGCTGAGGGATTAA
>CM021100.1:9099779-9267199 GCA_007115665.2 Sequoiadendron giganteum | reverse complement strand
TAAGAGGGTATAGGGATTGAGGGATTAGGGTTTAAGGGTTGAGGATTGAGGGTTGAGGGATTAAGAGGGTATAGGGGTTGAGGGATTAGGGTTTAAGGGTTGAAGATTGAGGGTTGAGGGATTAAAGGGTATAGGGATTGATGGATTAGGGTTTAAAGGTTGAGGGTTGAGGGTTGAGGGCTAATTGATTAAGAGGGTATAGGGATTGAGGGATTAGGGTTTAAGGGTTTAGGGTTGAGGGTTTAAGGGTTGAGGGATTAGGGTTTAAGGGTTGAGGGATTAAGAGGGTATAGGGATTGACGGATTAGGGTTTAAGGGTTGAGGATTGAGGGTTGAGGGATTTAGAGGGTATAGGGTTTGAGTGATTAGGGTTTTAGGGGTTGAGAGATCTATCTCCCACTCTCCCACTCTATCTTTCTCCCACTCTCAACCCTCTCTCCCTCCCTCTCTATCTGCCACTCTTCATTTCTCCCCTTCTCCCACTCTCTCCCACTCTCCCCCTCTCTCCCTCCCTCTCTATCTCCCACTCTCCCCCTCTCTCCCTCCCACTCTATCTCCCACTCTATCCCTCTCTCCCTCCCACTCTCTCTTTCTCCCACTCTTCCCTTCTCCCTCCCTCTTTATCTCCCACTCTTCCCCTCTCTCCCTCCCACTCTCCCCTTCTCCCTCCCTCTCTATCTCCCACTCTCCCCCTCTCTCCCTCCCACTCTCTCATAAACTCCTATACTCTCAAAAATACACTAAGAAAACCAAATTTCGCATAACGCGCTCGTGTTATAATGCGTGCGCGTATTTTACTCCACTAAAATGGTAAAAAATTATATATATCCGTGATTTGAAGGCCCACAGTCTGCATATTCCCCTGGTTTTGCGCGTGCTCTGACAAAAAATATCTTTTCACTGATGTGGTGAAGTGTGCAAGCATCTTTTTCACATTCCATCACCTTTTCCATGATCTTTTTACCACCTTTGCATGAAATACCAGAGTTTCCACGTTGAAAGACATATAATATCAATTGAGGTTTGAATTCCATTGAAAACTGATATACAATTGAAGTGTGGAAGGGAACAAGCTTTTGAACAAGTCAAATTGTTGTGGAGTTTGAAGAAAGAAGAAGCTAAGGCTACATAATTGGGTTGAACTCCTCCATTTGAAAGTCTAGTTTTTAAGGTATGTGAAGTCTTTACAAATTTTGTTTCATTTTATTATGGCTTGCTTTCATTTTTGTTTGTCATTATAACCTTAGGTTGTCAATGCACATTTTAAATTACCAAATTATATACACTTGCCAATTACCATTTTACACTTGCCAATTATAGAAATTCAGAACCATTCACCAAAATTCATCCTTTAAGACAACTCCAAGCCTCTCCCATTCCTCTGAAGGGTCCAAACATCTTTAAAATACCCTGCACAAGGTCTAAAGTTCATTACATAGACCACTCCTTCAACACTTTTTTAGGAACTAATATTCATCTCATTACCATGGTACAGATAAAATTATCCGCCATGCCGAAGAAAAAGACAAAGAGAAAACTAACAGATGAAGAGAACGAAACCTTGAAAGAAAAGGAGAGAGTTCGGGTGGCAGCATATCGTGAAAAGAAGAAATTGGAAACGATTGATGAAAACAAACCGATTTTAGAGGAACCTCAACCGTCAAAAAGAGAATGGAAATTGGCAGCACAACAAGCACGAATGTGAAAGCATCATTGTAAGACAGATTCAGATACCGTAGTTGAAGACACACCCTCTACGACAAGTGAATATGAAGGGACACCATTAAGCACAAGTAAATATGGAGGGACACCATCTAGCACAAGTGAATATGGACAGACACCATTTACTGCAAGTGAATATGGAGGGACACCATTTACCGCAAGTGAATATTGTTGGACACCATCCAACACATCTCAAGTTCAGAGTACATCATCACTCAAAATTGACGAAGAAGGTATGCCATCATTCCCATGTGAACCTCAAGGTATGTCTTCTTCTCCACCCTCGATCGAAGGTATGCAATCTAGCCCACCTCAATTAAATATTGATGAAATTCCTAATATTGAGATGTATGTACCTAGGAGAACACCACCAAGAATTTTGCATAGAAAGCCAAAGTATTTGATTAATATTGATGATGAGATTTTGCAGCACATGGAAGGTAATATTTCAACACGCACTTGTAGAAGATATGCTGATAAGATTTGGGAACAATTCTTTGAAAGGCTAAATGAGACTGCAAGATGTCAACTATTTGTTGAAATGATGCGGGGTGTAAAGTATAAGAATATCATGAAGACTCTTGGGTTGAGAACATCGAATGCATCGAGTGAAGACACTATTGTGAAGAATCTAATGGATGCTTATGAGAGTGTGGGTAAGACCTCACACTCAAAGGATAGTAATGTCACCCAACGTGTCATTACATCGACTTTGGTAAGTTGTCAAACAAAGAGAGCTCACCTAATTAAAAATACTAGTGAAAAAACGGGAATTAGTAGAAAAACATTATCAAGAGCCATTCAAAGGCAGCAAAGAATTGAGGGCAATGATACAAATGAATTATGGGCATTCTCGAGGAGACTGTCACGAAAAGATAAAGAAGTTTTCGAAGCCTTGAGAAAACTAATTGAAGAGTATTGGAATAATAGCACAAGGCCATCTCTGAATCAAAGGGATGAGCTAAGAAGGAGAATCGGTAGTCGAAATCGTGAGCCACATCCAAAGCATTTTTTGGATATGACTCAAACCCAATTTTTTCAGAAATTTGAAAATGATTATCCTCAAATTAGTATTTCTCAAAGATTTTTTGAACTACTTAAACCTTTTTATGTCAAGATAAATCACATATGCACTACTTGTTGTTGTAGACTACATATTGAATTTTCTAACCATTACGATGTTTATCGTTCTATATTTTTAGATTTGCATACTAACGATGTTTTGCAGGATTGTGGCATAGAAGCCCCACCAAAATCTTCAAGAGAGTTCTTATCAAAAAATTTATGAGAAATAGAGGATGGCCAGATATTCTATAGGACAACATGCTTGGATGGTTCATGCGAGCATTGCGGTGGCTTCCAGCGTATGCCAATATGTCAACATATGGAAAGCACAGATGAGGTGGGACAAAAACTAGTAGAGTTCGGGAAGTATAAAACAGCGACATATGCTACAAAAGATGGGTCTCAAGCAAAAAGGTGTGATTTGGTTATTGAGAAGATTCCAATGTACAAATTTATGACCACATTTTGTGACAGTATACTGTCTAAGTATGCAATGCATACCCATAGAGCCCGATGGTTGGACACACAGTTCAAGCTATGCAAGGACACCTTTCCAATTGGAAGCATAGTATCCGTGGTTGACTTTGCAAAGAACTACACTCTACAACCACAACATGAGGTGTAGTCACAGTATTAAAACTCCACACAAGTTTCGATATTTGTGCACATAGCATTCATTCATGCATTTGATAGTACAGATGAGGAAAGGAAGGTATTGAGGGAGTACCAATTTTACATTAGTGATGATCACACACATTCTCTAGAGTTTGTGCAAGGTTGCTTCCAGATGTTCTACAATGGTTTGGCTCAGAGGGGCTAGAATACGATCAACATATAATATGGTCTAATAACTGTGCAGCACAGTTCAAGAACTCGCGCATGTTCTATTGGTTGTGCAGGATGCATGTCATTACAGGTGTTCAACATATGTGGAACTTTTGTGAGGCTGGACATGGAAAGGGGGAGCATGATGGTGCAGGAGCATGTGTGAAAAGAGCATTAGCACGAGAAGAGTTAAAGTATAAAGATAGTGCAAAGTTGACAGATGCAAAATCAATCGTCGAGTGGTGTAATGCTTTGATGGGTCTAGGTAATGAAGGTACGTCTTCAGTTCATAGATTTTTTTGGTTGATGGATGATACTAACATTGCACCATATGAAGACTTTTGTACACTAATAGGATCGAGTGAGGTACACTCTTTCCTTAGCTCAAATACAGGTTCATGGAGTATCGATACACGAAAGATGGCATGCTTTTGTTCTTCATGTACAATGCAAGATTGGAATGATTGTGAGTCAGGGGAGTGGGTTGACAAATGGTTCACAAGTTATCTTAGCCCACTTCACACGTATCGCCCTCCGACAACATTGGAACTGACACAAATAGAATCATCAGTCGACTTTGACCACATATCAGATCTAGTTCAACAAGGTGATATATCTACTTTCTTAGTTGTTTAAATTCCATATCGTTAGATCTTACTTTGTACTGTATTCGTAATGCTGACAAATTTCAAGAGTTTTTTTGCACATATCAATGCAGGGCATGTTTATGCAGTTATTGCAGATGAAGACAATGAAAAGGGAATAGACTATTACTTGTGTCATTGTGTTGAGACCAAAAAGAAATTGGAGGCCCCAGTTATAGATGGAGAAAACATCGAATACCCTACAGGCTCAGTTGTGGTTATTGGAACATGGCTTAGAAGGTACTCACATTCAAGTGTGAAACATTGGCTATTTCAAGACTTTGACATGCATCGTAAGATTTTTCATTACTCGAACCTTGTCGTGGCATCCAATGTTCATTTGACCAAATATGGGGGTAGACCTTTGAACAAGATGTTATGGAAGGTCCGTGAGTCTGACCATGAGGCAATACTTGACACAATAAAGAGTAGAGAAGACCCGGATGGTTTGTTGGATTAATTTGTAAGTATATGCACATTGGTTCTTATTAATTTATACTTGTATGCACATTAATTTGTTTGATGCCAATTCTATCATCTTCTTTTACAGTGATTGGTGTCCCCTTGCAAAAAATGCCAATATATGAGCCATCCAAGAGAATGTCAACCAGAAAAGCAATGCAACATCCTTATTTTGATGCCTGCATGCAACATCTATAAGTGCCTTCCATCTATTTTTATTTCATTTCCATTTTTGATGCTCTTTCTTTTTCTTTTTTTGCGTATTTGTAAGTAAACTACTAAGGGTTGATTGATCTTTTGTTGCAGAAAATGCTAATTTAAGAGCCATCAAAGAGAATCTCAGCCAAAAAAGAAATGCAACATACTTATTTTGATGATTTTGAAAAATCTCAATTTTTATTTCAAGCCATTATAAAAGAGCATGTGAAGCTTAGCGAGGGAATCTCAAGTTACTCATTTGAAGTTAACCTCATAATGAGCACCTATGATGTAGACATTTAAAGAGAATCTTGAATGTATGAGTGACATTGTAAAAGATCTTAGAGAATGAAGTGCCAGAGGCATTGTAATAAGATTTAATTGCATAATGAGATATACTCAAATATTGTAAGGTTGGAGTTCATGTTTGGTGTAGTAGCACCTTGTTCTGTAAATGCCTTGAGTAGGAAAATTTGCAAACTTTGAATTTTGAAATGTAAACAATGTGAAAAAGGTCATATAAAGGTCATGTAAACAATTTGTACACATTTTTCTGCAACTTGTGTGACCAAGCGAACTGTTTCAACATGTTGGAATAGGTATTTTTATGCTAGGAATGGTCTTCTTTCACACCGAAACACGTAGAATCACTCTAAGCTATGTTCCACCGGATCGAACCCTTAAGGGTCCAAACTACAAAATGGCTGCAAACTTCAACATGCTAGTACTCAGATACAGTGACACTTAGAAACTTCTCGTCTAATCCTACAAAAAGGCATTGGGCCCCTCTACAAAAAACCTCTCTCAGTTTTGGCTATCTCAGAGTGGTTTTTTAGTGGCGACGGATTTTCACATGATGGAAAAGGTGTCAAATTCAAGTTGTGCAAAGTTGCAAAGTGGTGCAACTTTCGCTCTGCAACTCGTGTGACCAAGCAGACTGTTCCAACATGTCTGAATAGGTATTTTTACATTACGCATGGTCCTCTTTCACACTAAAACACGTGGAATTGCTCTGAGCTATGTTCCACCGAATCGATCCCTCAAGGGTCCAAAGTGCAAAATAGTTGCAAAATTTAGCATGTTATTACTTGGATACCGTGACACTTAGAAACTTCTCGTCTGATCCTATAGAAAGGAATTTGACCCCTCTAGAAAAATCTCTCTCGGTATTGGCTATCTTGGAGTGGTTTTCTCGTGGCGGCGGATTTTCACATGATGGAAAAGGTGTCAAATTCAAGCTATGCAAAGTTGCAAAGTGGTGCAACTTTCGCTCTGCAACTCGTGTGACCAAGTAGACTATTTCAATATATCTGAATAGGTATTTTTACACTAGGCATGGTCCTCTTTCACACCAAAACATGTGGGATCGCTTCGAGCTATGTTCCACCGGATCGATCTCTTGAGGGTCCAAAGTGCAAAATGGCTGCAAACTTCAGCATGATATTACTTAGATACCATGATGCTTAGAAACTTCTTTCCTAATCCTATAGGATCCTGTTGAGCCTGTCTAAAAAAACCTCTCTCGGTTTTGGCTATCTCGGAGTGGTTTTCTAGTGGTGGCGGATTTTCACTTGATGGAAAAAGCATCAAATGCAAGTAGTGCAAAGTTGCAGAGTGGTGCAACTTTCGCTCTATAGCTTGTGTGACCAAGTGGACTATTCCAACAAGTCCAAATAGGTATTTTTATGCTAGGCATGGTCCTTTTTTACACCGAAACACGTGGAATCACTCTGAGCTATGTTCCACCGGATCGATCCCTTAAGGGTCCAAAGTGCAAAATGACTGCAAATATCAGCATGCTATTACTTGGATACCGTGACACTTAGAAACTTCTCGTCTGATCCTACAAAAATCTGTTCGACCCCTCTAGAAAAACCTCTCTCGATTTTGGCTATCTTGGAGTGGTTTTCTCGTGGCGGCGGATTTTCACATGATGGAAAAGGTGTCAAATTCAAGCTGTGCAAAGTTGCAAAGTGGTGCAACTTTCGCTCTGCAACTCGTGTGACCAAGCGGACTATTCCAACATGTCTGAATAGGTATTTTTACACTAGGAATGGTCCTCTTTCACACCGAAACACATGAAATCGCTCCAAGCTATGTTCCACCGGATCGATCCCTTAAGGGTCCAAAGTGCAAAATAGCTGCAAACTTCAGCATGCTATTACTTGGATGCCGTGACACTTAGAAACTTCTTGTCTAATTCTATAGAAAGGAATTGGACCCCTCTAGAAAAACCTCTCTCGATTTTGGCTATCTTGGAGTGGTTTTCTCATGGCAACAGATTTTCACTTGATGGAAAAGGTGTCAAATTCAAGTTGTGCAAAGTTGCAAAGTGGTGCAACTTTCGCTCTGCAACTCGTGTGACCAAGCGGACTATTCCAACACATCTGAATAGGTATTTTTACGCTAGGCATGGTCCTCTTTCGTACTGAAACACTTGGAATCGCTCTGAGCTATGTTCCACCGGATTGATCCCTTAAGGGTCCAAAGTGAAAAATGGCTGCAAACTTCAGCATGCTATTACTTAGGTACCGTGATGCTTATAAACTTCTCGTCTAATCTTGTAGGATTGTGCTGAGCCTATCTACAAAAACCTCTCTCGGTTTTGGCTATCTCAGAGTGATTTTCCAGTGGTGGCGGATTTTCACTTGATGGAAAAAGCATCAAATGCAACCAGTGCAAAGTTGCAGAGTGGTGCAACTTTTGTTCTGCAACTTGTGTGACCAAGCGGACTGTTCCAATACATCCAAATAAGTATGTTTATGCTAGGCATGGTTCTCTTTTGCATTGAAACACGTTGAATCGCTCTTAGCTATGTTCCACCGGATCGATCCCTTAGGTTGGAGGAGTCTTAAGTTACAAATTTGTAAGTTGCTTAAAGCAACAAATTTGAAATGATATTGAATGGCCCACTTAGCACTAATTGCATCTAAGTGATGCTCATAGAGGTGAGGCACTAGGCCTTCCTGGGAGGTCACCCATTCCAGTATACTCTAGCTCAAGGTATAATGAAGGTGTGTTTGTACCCATGAAAGATTATGGTTCGAACTATCCAGGAGAGTGATTGGTGGGGAGTGCTATCTCTCAAGAGCTCATTTTCTCTTCCTAAGACCTATTCTTCAGTCTTCCTAGGGTATTCTTCCCTACCCTACTCATAGGTCACTCCTAAGACCCCTCTCTCCTTATAGAACTCTCCACCAATTTCAAATGCTCACCTTTGCTCTCAAATCACCATGAGCTCCCATGGGCTCCATTTTGCTACAAAGTTCCCAAACCATTCTTGGGACTAGGAATAGGTCTTCCAACTATTCCTTGGGTGATCTTACTCCATTCTGATCCATCTTGTTGGATTCTTTCCTCATTTGACTATTGAATTCAAAAAACTTGGTTTTTAATCAATTAGGCCTCCAAGAACCAGTATTCTTGGAATAACTCCAAACCTTCCTTAACGAACACCCAAAATCTTCATGGATTCTCACTATAGACCTCCTAGGCTTCAATATTTTCTAGTTTTTAGTCCCCCTTAGTGTTCGTACAGAGGCCTATCACCAAACCCCTATTTTCAAGGGTTTCTAGGGTATGTAACATAGTCTAGTTTCTTTAGTTTAATTGAATGCCTCATTGGCCTCCTTTGCACTTCTCCTTGCACGCACATGTTCAAGTCACATACCCCTACACCCCTAAACCTTGGATTGGCACAAACCAATCCATTTAGCAAGTCTTCTTGCTGCTGTCATGTCCAAGAAACTAGCCAAAATGCCTCTACACTCGCCTAGAGCTTGATGATTACATAAACTCCCCTACACACAAAGACTCCTAAAGCAATATTTACACTATGTACACATTCCCCTACTTGATTCCAAGTGGCCATGGAAGCCTTGCCATGGGAAGTCAAGTGGGGATGATTATTTACAAAACTGTCCCTGAACTAGGTAGTGAAACCAAGAACCAATAGAACTAAAAGGCTAAACCAATGCTACACAAAGCAAGAAAAGATCACAAATGAAAGACTCAAAGCATTAGTTCAGTCCTTTCAATCCATTAATTGATTGGATGAAGGCTCTGTCAAAGAAAAATCAACAAACTTGCTCTTTTCCAACTCACAATCTCTTCTTCCCAAACCTCAATCCGTACAATAGCTTTCCCACCTATCAGGTTAGGGTTTGTTTGACCTTATAAATCCTATCCCCACATGTTGGGACCCTTAGGTAGGACTTAGAACAACATAAATTCCATTTACAAACTTTTAGGACAAATTGCCAAGACAACATTGTCAAGATTTGCCTAATCTCCTCATTAAGACTTTCCCAAACCTCAAGGCTCTAAACTAACCTAACTTTGCCACAACACACTCATCAATTCAACCTTGGGACTTTATCAATTAGTCCTTATTACCTTGGTGGTTGGCTAGAACCACCTACAAGCCAAAATTTGCAAAGATCTCTCCAAAACACCTTAAGGTGCTCCACCAGTGATGTTTTATCTCGACCAACCATATCTATACCATTGTTTGTTTGGAAACAAGGATGGGTTCTCTCTTCATCGGCATATACATAATTCCTCGATGTGTTCACACCAGTGTTACAAGACTAGGACTCGCCTCAGACTTGACAAGCCATTTTTTGACTTGGACTTGGGCTCGAAGCCTAGACTTGACAAATAGAAAAACCTAAGAAATTCAAAGATTTGTAAGGATTTAAAATTTGTTTCATGCACCCTTTAATAAATAAACCTTAAAGACACAATAGCATCATCAAATAGAAATTACTATGATCCCATACACAAACATACATCAATCACATAAGTATAAGCACAAATTTTAGCTGAAGGAAATAACACATTTAGATATATAAATATAGTGATATTGCTATCAGGATTCAATCATGTAGTTTTACAAGTCAAACTCATTGACCCATGACTCATCAGTAGTGGTTCACAAGAACCCATCTATCATGATAATGAATGGTTCATAAGGAGGAAGATAAATCTTCATACATTTCTTCTATCACAAATGAGATAAGTGCTTGGTTTCATGAAGGTCATGAGACAACCATTAATGGGGAGTGGATACATGAAGAATTGATGGAGAATGATAATGGCTTCAGACCTACTATAAAGGAATGTTTTTTTTCGTTTCAATGATGCAAGAGGTTTTTGGTTTCATTACCAAAATGAGCCTATGAAGAATGCATGTGAAACTCCTTTTGACCTTGAGGGTGTTCTTACTCCATCTCAAGGATCATGCATTGAGGATGACATAGATCAATGCTAGGGCTAACCAATTAATAATTATACAAGTGAATAAGTCAAACATGTACATGTCAATAAGGGAAGTACAAGTACTCAAAAACACTTAAGCCTCAAAAAGTATACACACGAATACATAGTATACACAAATTAAAATAAAGTATATGCACGAATACAAGGTTTATGCATGAAAACATGTAAGCCACAAAGTATACATTTGAATGTACGTAAGTCACAAAGTATACACGTAAGTTGTAAAGTATACACTTGAATACACATAACTCATATCTATTGAACCATCAATTTAGAATGCAAATATGGATAGGCATCGATAAAAGATATTTGTATTAACCAAATAGCCATGTAGGAATACATCAATATATGTCGATATAAGTATGAAATATATGTACAAAATAGCCATATAGGCTTACGAGAATGCAATCTAGGCATACAATATCAAATATGTCCAATAAAAAATGTGTACAAAACTTCCATGCAGGCATACAACAAAGGACTCTGGAAACAAAAGTCATTGCTCTCCATGCCCTGGAAATAAAATCTTTCCCTTTCCTTTTCACTCAGATGGCGATAGGTTTGTCACTCATTTTTGCTGCGCTCGTGGAGTGCTCCTGCTACTCCTCCTAGGGTTTAGTTCATGGTGAAGTTTTAACTGTTACAATAAGAAGTAAAGACATGAATATATAGAAATTACATTATAAAAAATGATATATTTGACAAAATAATCACTTACAGCCATCTCACGATCTCTCTTCATGAGGGAAATATCCTCACACCCATGCTCAGGCATGCTCAAGCCCTATATAAACCATACAAATAGACAAAAACTATGTGAATCAATAATGGTTTGATTTCTCACTAACTAACATCTATAACAACAAATGTAAATTAAAATTTACTAATTTGCCTCATACCTCTTATGTCAAAGCCATCGAGGATTGTATAGCAGATGTCACACCAATATCCATTGCCCTCGTCACATTCAGAGGTGTATCGTCTCACAACAACTGAAAATAAAACAACAAATTATTCAACATAATCAACGATGTGCATGTATAAACTACACAAATCTATTAAGTACTTGATTCATTAGTTAAACTCTTTATTCTATTACCTGCGTGAAGGTTTGAGTAAATCCACCGCCACTGGGAAGTGTTCCATCAAAACCTCCAATATTAGTTTGTTCAACATCCAAAATTGCATATTAAATTACCATTCGTAAAACAATGCCATTAATATGCAATAAACTTATAATTATTTACTAGTTACATACCCTAGCAATAGGTGTACTACAAAAATAGGTTGGTGGGGGGCCGGTGTATCCAGTCTCAACACTGTGACCCTGCAATTTTATTAAAATCATAAAACATTTTTAGTTAATCTTGCATTTCAAAATCAAAATTTAATAAATTAAATTCAATGAACACATGCACTAACTTTTACCTGACTATCAATGTCATATGCCTCATGCAAAATGTCAGCTGCCCTCTCCATCTCCATAGCTGCAGACGGATCCTGCGTACCAGTCTCTTGAGGGTCGGTGGGGTCATGTGAACAAGTAGCCCCGCAAGATTGACACACATGTGCTCAAAGGCCACCACTAGAAGACTCCCTTGGATGGCGTTGTAGAATAGGGCTAGTATGATGGATGACACTCTGGGTCAAAGTGTCGATTGCCTACAATGTCTCTACATTAGCACTTTCCTTCACGATGGAAGGCATAACAATGTGCTCATGAGGTGGCCTAGCGAGAGCTCATCTACCTTGCCACGTAGGATCTGGCTGTGCACTAGGTCTATCCTGAGTTGACCCCCCACCTCTTGCCTGGAAATCCCTCATATCAAAATAATTTGGGATTTTGTTCAATATGAACTCACTGTATAGTTTCCTAAGGAAATATTGTGGGACCTCGCAATTGTTGCACGGTGGGTAATCGAAGACCATGTACCACCTATCATAAAATCACTCCTTCATTTGTTGGTGGTGGCACCAATGGATAGGAAACCTCTTTGCATTGAGGGTAAGATTTTGATTTGTGTGTGGGTCGGTGAATAATGAGCACAAATCACCTTTTATTATTTTTAAATCTTTCACATCCTTGTATGATAGTTTATTTGCATAATATTCCCTAGTCGCCTGCCTCCTATCTTCCCATCTAGTTATTTGTTTGCTAATTGAATCTACGTTTGTTAACATATCTTTCAATGAATTTTCTAGGGTCATTCTTTCTGTGGTTGAATCATTTGGATCACTCAACCTATTGATCAAATCCTCAATTTGTTTTTTGTTGTTCTTAATTTCACTAATTAAATTTTGTTGAGTGTCAGGAGGGGGTTGAGTGATTGGTGGAGGAGGTTGATGTTGTGGTTGATTTTGATCTTGAGGATTTGGTTGGTCCTCCTGTTGAGGATTTTGAGTGTTTGTAGGTTGATTTGCATCTCCTAAAAATTCAAACAAATAGATATCAAATTCAACCTAAAACTAACAAATTCAACCTAGAACTAACGAATTCAAAAAAAAACCATAGAATCCTTACCTCTTATAGCTCCTCATCGTCGTGGCACCATCATTGTGAAGAAATATGGATCCTAGGCGAAGAAATTCTTCTCCTAGAACGCGAGCATGATATTTTGGGGTTTTTTGGCCGCGGGTGCAACAAAAAAACCAGTCGAAATGCAAATGAGAGATTTGCATTTTATTTTTTTGCTTTTAACAGTTGATAACGTGAGCGTGTTATAACGCGCTCGCATTATGGCTTTGTAGTTGTAGCCACCGGGACCTTGCCTAGGTTTAACTAAAACTATAACGCGTTCGCATTATGGTTTTCAACTTTTTTTTTAAAGGGTGTCCACGGAATTGCTACCCATTTCCATGCACCCGCCCGGTGATGAGTTTTCAGTTGAGGGAAAAGTTGCTACATGCAATTAGTGTAAAGTTGCAAAGTGGTGATCTTTCATTTTCGAACTCGTACGACCCAACGGACTGTTCCAACACATCTGGATGGGTACGTTTACGCTAGGTATGGTTCTCTCTTGCACCCAAATATGCCGAATCGCTTTGAGTTGCATTGGAGTGGCGCTTTCCCTTAAGAGTCCAAAGCGCTAAAAGGAAAAAAACTTTGATAGACTATTTCTCGGAAACCGTGATGCTTATAGACTCTTCATCGGAGGATATGGGATCGTGTTGAGACCATCTACAATAACCTCTCTCGGTTTTTTCTATCTCGAAGGCGTTTTCTCGTGGTGATGAGTTTTCAGTTGAGGGAAAAGTTGCCAAATGCAAGCAATGTAAAGTTGCAAAGTGGTGCAACTTTCATTCTCGAACTCGTATGACCCAATAGACTATTCCAACACATCTAGATGGGTATGTTTACGCTAGGTATGGTTCTCTTTTGCACCCAAATACGTTGAATCGCTCTGAGTTGCATTGAAGCGGCATTTTCCCTTAAGAGTCCAAAGTGCTAAAAGGCAGCAAAATTTGACGGACTATTTCTCAGAAACCGTGATTCTTATAGACTCTTCATCGGAGGATATGGGATCATGTTCAGACCATCTACAATAACCTCTCTCATTTTTTTCTATCTCAAAGGCGTTTTCCCGTGGTGATGAGTTTTCAGTTGAGCGAAAAGTTGGCAGATGCAAGCAGTGTAAAGTTGCAAAGTGCTGCAACATTCATTCTCGAACTCGTACGACCCAATGGACTATTCCAACACATTCGGATGGGTACGTTTACGTTAGGTATGGTTCTCTCTTGCACCCAAATACGTCGAATCGCTTCGAGTTGCATTGGAGCGGCGTTTTTCCTTAAGAGTCCAAAGTGCTAATGTCAATGAAATGTGGGGGTAGAAATATTTAAGGTTGGATCAAGATTCTGCAAGTCCTAGCTCTTGCATCAGAAAACTCTTACCCAATCAACTTGAATCAATTACATGGAAAATGAAATTTATAATGAACTTTTTACTTTTTTGTTTTTCGAAAAAGTGGCAAGCCACTATAATTTTTTATATATAAATAAGAGATATTACAAAACCTGGTTGAAATGAGCATACTGACAGGAAAGAACTAGAAAGAAAAGCTCTGGTTGTAGCTCGATTAAGTAAAAAAGTCTTTTTGCATTGTAAACATACCCTTTATACAATGGCAGACATTTGAACCGTATTTCAAAAAACATCACTGGATATAGATTATGCCTATACATAGTTATGACCTTTTTACATTGTTTCACATTTCAAAATTCAACTTTTACAAAATTTTCCTATTTGAGGCATTCAAGGCACAGTATTCCACAAGAGTAGTATGTTGGCATTTTCGAGTGACAAGCACCTGTACAAACCATCAAGGTAGCAGTTAAACTACATACAATAGAAAATATGCTTAGAATAACCAATCGATATTATTGTAATTTGTCACATACCTCTCTGAAAGGATCAGAGTTGCCTATTGTTGCAGCAGTTCCATGAGCAATCATGCTAGGAATATCGCAAAATTTGTCAAATGATAAATCTATATTGTAACAACAAAAAATATGCTTAGACTAACAAATCTTTATTAATCTAAACATCCTGAATGATGATGAATTGGTAATGCAAACTATAAAAGATGCTTTGAATAACCAATCTATATTAAAGTAATATGTTGCATACCTCTTTGAATGGATTAGAGTTGGCTATTGTTGCAGCAGGTCCATGATCAATCGTGCCAAGAATATCACAAAATTTTTCAAATGATATATCTATATTGTCACAACAAAAAAGAGGCTTAAACATTGTACTTTCCATTCTTGAATATGCTATTCAAGTGTGCCTGAAGGGTCATCTCTTTGCTTAAGAGTATCCAATATTGCTTCATGATCAACATTATTAAGTGTCCATAGTTGTTTTGTCTTTGGTTTGGCATGATGCTTCAACAACTTAACATTTGTTGCTATAACAAGGTGTGAATACATGAGAATGGTTTTGTGTTTCTCGTAGTCTTCAAATGCAGGTATTCATTTTTTTATAATCATGTATGTTCGCAACCAAGTTCTTGCAACCACAACTGAACCTGTAGGATACACAAACCCATCATCATCTTCCATCGATTGTGTTAGCTTGTGCTTTACCCGCACACATCGAGCCAACCAATATTTTGATCTCTCTTCATTCCCCTGTGGTGCAACAACTACAAAAACATGTCCTGGATGTAGTAGATTTGAAATCCGTTCGTAATCAAGTGAACTTTCCATTGTGTAAATTGTCATGGATATAATTTGAGATAAAGGAGTTCGATACTGTGGAACCCATGTATCCATCCACTCATTTTACTCGCATTGATCCCACTCGCACTGAATACAACTCTGGCAAAAATAAGCCAACTATCGTGTCCAAATGGTCCATGTGCTTGCATTTGAGCTTCAAAACGAATGCATCTTTGAATAATCTTTGATTATATGACAATCCAATCTACCTCCCATTGTACCCTCCTCAACCAACAAAAAGAATCTGTGCACTGTTGAATCAAGTGTCCCTCCCTATGACAATTCCGAACTACACCAATCAATAATAGAACATGCATCACTAAATTTTGCTCCTGAAATCTTCAATTTCTCCTTAACTAGAGCTCTTTTTACACATGCACCTGCTCCATCATGCTCCCCTTTCCCATGCGCAGCTTCAAAAAAACTCCAAATATTAGGTACACCCCTCTCTACATGCATTCTACTCAACCAATAAAACATACGAGCATTCTTGAATTGATCTGTATAGTTATCTGACCAAATGAGATGTCAACCCAGTGCTATATCATGCTCCTGCAAGAACTCAAAAAAAATCTCGAAACAATGTTGGACATACTCGGACGAGTGAGATCTATCATCACTCATATAAAAATGATACTCTCTGATTATCTTTCCATCCTACTCTGTACTATCAGGTGCATGTCTAAACGTTATGTGGAAAAAAATAACAATCTGAATGGAATTGTAATACTGAGATTGTACCTCCTTTTGTGGTTGCAATGTGTAGTTTTCAGCAAAATCAACCACTGATATAATAGTGCCAATCGGAAAAGAGTCCTTACATATCCTGAATTGTTGATCCAACCACTGATACCTATGACTATGCCTTGCATATTTATAGAAAATATTGTCCTTAAAATCTGAAATAAAATTAGCAACACTGCATTCTTGTGTAACCAACTCGCATCTAGAACCTTCACCTCCACTCTGCAAAGTATATTTGACTATATCATATCTCTTTTTCTCAACAAGACTCTTTCCAAATTCATGTTTGGAACCCTCATGAAAACATTGAACAAACTTTGACAAGCCACCACATTGTGAGCACTTCGCATTTAAACAATCATTTCTATAGAAAAAGGAACCATCATCCCTAGAACATAAAAATAGATCTAGCAAGTCCCTTGATGATTTTGGAAGATGCATTGCACCACACTCCTGCAACATTTCATTAGTATGAAAAGTAGAACAGATATAGCATAATAGTTTATAGTACATTGAAAACTCCACATGGTATTTGCAACAACAAGTATTATGAATCTTAAGAGGCACACAATAAAATGGCTTCGAACCTTCAAAAATTCTTTGCGAGATTTCCATATTTGGATGTGTTTGAATAAATTTGTTGAACAACATTGTTTGGCTTGATTCCAAGAAATGTTTAGGATGCGGTGTATGGTCTTGACTACTAATTCTTAACTTTAAAACATCCTTTGCATTGAGTGATACTCTAGAGTTATCATGCCAAAATTGTTGAATTGCCTGCTTTACATTATCGGTTAGCTTCTTATCAACACGTGTAAGCCTTCCAGCAAAAGCCCATGTATCATTTTGAAGAGGATCATCTATTCTTTCTCTTCTTGCAAGTGCTATATCCAAATTTTTACGATTTAAGTCAAAATCAATACAAGTTTGTCTCATAAAGCGAACCTTTTTCAATTGATGGCTTACTAGGGCAGTGGTAATGACTCTCCGAGCAGCTCTCTTATCTTTTTCCTTGTTATTTTTTCCAATAGACTTGAGAGCATTAAAAATATTTTTGACAATAATAGAATTTTTTTCAGTCCTCTTGTTCAGACGAATCTTCAATTTGGCTAGCAAAGGTCTCATCTTTTGCATCTTTAGCAATTGTACAAAAAGTTGGCATTGCTTGGTCAATGTCTTATCGCTAAAATATTGGTTGAAAAGTATTCTAGCCCACAACCAAATAGTTCGTGTTGACCTCTTGCCTTCAAAATTGTTTATAATGTTATCATCAATTTCAACTAACCATTTAGGGGTCCTTGAAGGTCTTGAATTTGGAATATTTCTTTCTTCCACACAAGGTTCTTCATTTCTCGTGTAATCTAGTGAAACATAATTTACACTTGCTTCAATATTATGTTCAAAATCTTCATTTCCAACATTTTCAATATCAATTTGAACAATTTCATTCCCAATTTCAATATCATGTTCTACATTTTCACCTTGAATATATTCAATTTCCTCTTCACTTGAAAGACCATAGGGCTCAGGTTCACCAATATTTAACATACCTTGTCTTTTCTTCCTATGACCTTCTCTATCTCTTTGTCTATATCCTTCAATTTGTTCTTTTGTCAGCTTTCTCTTACGTTTTTGCTTCTGACGACTGCTGCTCCCCATTATACCAAATAAAAGATGCTAAAAAATCATTATGTATGACAAATTTGAGTACAAGATGCTCCAAAAAGTTTATCTTTGTCTCTTCCTGTTTGAAACAGCGCGTTTGTCACCTACAAAGTGTTGCAAATAGAATGCAGGGTCCGTTGGAATGCACAAAAATGGCCCACATGGGGTTTTTCTATGGCCCACAAATCCGATACCGATTTGTAAAACCGATAAGATTTCACCTCGATGAAGTTTCACAAATCGGATATCCGATTTGTACACACATAGACCAAAGGGAGAGGGAGAGAGAGAGAGGGAGAGGGAGAGGGAGAGGGAGAGGGGAGGGAAGGGAGATAGGGAGAGGGAGAGGGAGGGAGAGAGAGGGAGGGAGAGGGAGGTGAGAGAGAGAGAGAGAGTGGGAGAGTGGGAGAGAGAGAGGGGGAGGAGAGAGAGAGGGAGAGAGAGAGAGGGGAGGGAGGGAGTGGGAGAGGGAGAGGGAGAGGGATAAGGAGGGAGGAAGAGGAGAGAGTGGGAGAGGAGAGGAGAGAGGGAGAGGGAGGGAGAGGGAGAGTGGGAGGATAGAGAGAGAGTGAGAGGGAGAGGGAGAGGGAGGAGAGAGAGAGAGAGAGAGAGAGAGGAGAGGGAGAGGGAGAGGAGAGGAGAGAGAGAGGAGAAGAGTGAGAAGTAGGGGAGAGTGAGAGAGTGAGAGGGAGAGTGGGAGAGTGGATGGAGAGGGAGAAAGGGTGAGTGGGAGAGGAGAGAGTGAGGGGAGATGGGAGAGGAGAGAGAGAGAGAAGAGTGGGAGGGAGAGAGTAGAGG
This sequence comes from Sequoiadendron giganteum, assembly GCA_007115665.2. Taxonomy (NCBI): domain Eukaryota; kingdom Viridiplantae; phylum Streptophyta; class Pinopsida; order Cupressales; family Cupressaceae; genus Sequoiadendron; species Sequoiadendron giganteum. The sequence continues at coordinate 9,248,576 of CM021100.1, read as the reverse complement.
GAGGAAGAGTGGGAGGGAGAGAGGGAGGGAGAGGGAGAGAGGGAGAGGGAGGAGGGAGAGGGAGAGGAGGGAGGTGAAGTGAGGGAGAGGGAGGGAGAGAGGAGGTGAGGATAGAGGAGAGGGAGGAGAGGAGGGGAGGAGGGAGAGCAAGAGCAAGAGAGGAGAGAGGGAGAGGAGAGAGAGAGTAGAGGGAAAGGAGAGGAGGGGAGAGGAGAGGAGAGAGGTGGAGTGAGGGGAGAGGGAGGAGGTGGAGAGAGGAGAGATAGAAGGAGAGGGAGTGAGAAGGAGAGGGGAGAGTGAGAGAGAGGGAGAGAGAGAGAGAGAGAGAGAGAGAGGAGTGATTGAGTGAGAGACTTGAGAGAGATAGAGGTGGAGAGAGCGAGAGGTAAAGAGATAATATTTAAATATTTTATAAATTGGTAATATATATATATATATATTTAAATATTTATGGATTAACTAAAATATTGAAATAATATTAAAATACTTATAGATTAACTAAAATATTTAAATATTATACATTTAATAATATATTATAGATTAAATACATAATTTGGTAAGAGATTATCATAAATTGTATATTAAATATATTACATTATAAACTTTATTGGATATTATATATATTAAATTATAAACTTAATTGCATTTTTAAATAATATATTAAAGATTGTATAAATTGTTTTAAAACTAATCTAAAAGATATCATGTATATCGAATTCAAATCTGATATCGGATTTGAATCAGATATCCGATTTGAATCCGATATCCAATATTCTGACACAAAATTTAATGCTTTGGTATTAGGATCGGTATTAGGCTCAGGATTTGGTTCGGACCTGCCAATCCTAAAAAGTCAACACGTAAAATGTGTTTAAAAACTTACCTTATTTTTCCAGACTTCACCCATATGGCTGACGACTTTTATTTTACCTAAAATTGATGAAACAAAAAGAGTTTGTAAAGGAGCTTCTCAGCTTTCTACCAATATAAATTATATTTTACTTAGAATCTAATAAATAATTATTATTTATTTTTTATTAGAATTATGACTAAAGTCCTGATTGATAGTCTGATAGAAAAACATCTATAGCTTTCAAACGGTATCACATTTTTTGAATCCAAAACATGCATCACATTCTATGTTTTTCATACTATAGGATTAAAAAAAAAATGAATTCCATTAAGTTTTGACCAAGTTAAGGTGGTTAGACATACGAGTTTTTATATTTTTAAAAAGTTGTAATAAAAAATTCATAATTAATTATTTATTTGAAAAAAAATTACAAAAAAATATGCATCACATCCGGACATGAGCCTCTACTTATATCTAAAATTTTATAAAAAAATATTATGATTTTATTATGGTGAGGGTGGTCAAACAGACACCTACTTTTTATTTTTTCCCTGAAATTTTTGTACTACTGCATTGAAATTTCAAATTTTCACCAAATAGAATTTTTTTTTACAAAAATTAACCTAGTAGTTTAGAAACTACATTCAATTTTCCACAAATTCTATTCTTACATATTTTTGAAATAATATAGATAACTTATTCAAAATTTTATGTCAAGTTGCCCAACTTTGATTTTCTGAATTTTCATTGCCACTTAAGGACCTGTTTTTTCCATGATGATCCTGCACATACCCTGTCAAGTCTAGATAGTTAAGTGATCACCATTAGCATTCCTCCATCGAGTAGCATTTCCTTTGTGGTAGGAAAATGGGAGATCTATAGCCAAATTACCAATCAAGAAGATAAAATAACATCTAAAAGGGAGGACCTCATAATCAAGTGGTTAAGTCCAAGGCATATTCCCAACCATCAAAACCACATCCCCATGAAGAGGCTTGTGGATGTCAATATCCACCAGTATGCAATAAATGGCAGAACTTACTACGTAGGAAGTGTAGCATCAACCTTCAAGAAGCAACCAATAGAGTTTACAATGGCTTCATAACAAGAAACCTCCCAAAATTGAAGGGGAATATTTGGGAGCCTAACCCACACCAAATGCACATTGAATGGTTTGATAAGGGAGTTAAAGGAGGTTGACTAAGGTTTAATCAAGAGAGAGTACTCTCCCCAAACCCATAGCCAACCCAACACTAAGTTTCTATCCATAGAAGAATCCAATGATGTAATGAAAATCCCTTAGCACAAGGGAAGAACTTGATTTTATCAGCCACAAGATGTCACCAAGAAACCAATACCCAATTGTGCAAGTCAGGAAGAGAGGGCCAAAATTTGGAGAATCTGCACACTAGACCTCTATATGGATATAAATTTATATTTTCTAGCACATCCTCACCACAAACCACCACTAGGGATGATTGGGCACAAGGAAGAGGATGAGATTTCTAAAACTTCTTCCACAACAAGGGAGGAGGAACATACCTAGCCACTTCAACAAAGTTGAGTTCACCAATAGCAGGTACCAAAGGAACAACACAAGTGACTCTAAGCATAGGTAGAGGTAACATTCAAGGGACACTTTGTTGACCAAAGCCCCAGGTTGATCAAAACCCCTAAGGAAGGTATAGACAATACCATCCAGTATTGATCCAAGAGTTGTCGAAGCCATGGGCATAGTAGTAGTGGAAATATAAGATATGTAATAACTAGGATGGGCAAACAATGGGTGGGAGAGGCAGAAGGTGACAAAATTTAAAAATTATTTTGAGTGATTTTCTTCTATTGTTTCTCTAATATTTTTTTAGGCACCTAGAAATGTCTCGATGGATCACATTGGCTAACTAACATCATTTCATCCTAAAATCCATCATTTTTTTGTTGAATTGATTAAATTAACCTAGCTATTTAATTAATTGTCATTTTTATCTATTAATCTAATTAATTTAATTAGATTTTAATTCATCCCCTTTCATGCTAACATTTCGTCTTATTAAATTAAATACATCAAATTATTTAATTTAAATCCATAAGTCCTCTTATTTAATTAAATAACCCTAAGTTGTTTAAATTAAACATCATTTCACTTTCCCCCTTTTCATTAAATCATTTATTTAATGAATATCATGAAATTCCCCTAATTGACATAATTAAAAACTTTATTTTAATTATCAATTAAAAATTTAATTCCCCTCCACTTGCAAAAGAATATTCCTCATTTGCACATTCCTCCAAAAAGGGAATATTCCTTCCTTTTTTTGTACATTAAAACTTTGTTTTAATTTGTTAAATATCTATTTTCTTCACCCATGAAAATATACTCTTTCTTCACTCATTTGAAAAGGGGAATATTCCTTTTTGAAACAAACTTGCAAGACTTCATGTGCAAGTTAACTTAGAAGACTTCTTGTGCAAGTCTTGAAAGTGTGTTTGTTTGGATTAATGTGAACCCTTGATTAAATATCATCTTGCATTTTCAACCCTTGATGAGAATCCATGATCCATGCCTCCAACATCCTTCATCATTGACGATTGATTATCTTTTCTTATTTCAACCCTTCATTTCTCATTTGTCCTATAAATAGGTCACTATTTGGAAACAAATGGATCCATCTTTTAACATCAAACTTATGTTGTTAAAATTACTTGAATTTGCACTCACATTTAACCTCATTTTAGCTTATTTCAATTGCATCATATTAGCTTAGCTTCCATTAATGGCTTCTATGATAACATAAATACATGCATTTAGCTTATTTGTTAATTAGTATTTCAATCTTTTGAAGTTTGTATACATTTATAGTAGATTTGCATACACCCATATTGATCATCTTAGGATAAATCATGTTAAAATAACTTGCATCATGTTCATTTAGCTTTAAATCATGTTTTCATACACATCTACCAATGGTTTCATCATTTTTCTTCAATAAAACTGATTGAACCAAGCTCATTATCCAAGGGATTGAGAAAAGGTCGTTATTCCACATCAATGAGACACCACTCCTCCAATAGGATAAGTTTCAATGTCTTAGATTGGAGGTTTGTCAAGCTCTCATGATTTAAAATGTTAGTTTTAATGACTTCTTTGTCTTTGTTTACAATGAATGATCTTATTGGGATTGATGCTTAGTGGGTTAAATATGTCTCGAATTTGTATGGATCGAGTGTACTTAACCTATAATATGTCATTGGTCATAGTTTTATTTTCCACTATCTATTTTGAGATTCTCCTCTCACCTTTTTCAATCCCACAATCTTTTGTGGGATCAAAACTATTTTTTTTCTTGCTGTTCAATCTCTTCATATTCAGCTATTAAAATTTCCCCTTTAGTGTGGCCTATTTCCACTTCTCCTTGTTCTACAACTTTTAACTTTTCATCCTTATACTCTGTGACATCTTATATTCTATTAACATCCTCTTTTATGGATACTTGTGTTATTGCGGACCCTATTTCAAATTATTCTATCAATGTTTTTACCTCTTTCTAAACTTCTTGAAAGAGTTGTTATTTTGTGATTTATTTCCCTTTTTCGTTTTTGTCACCTCTATGCTTGCTTTTCATATATCAAGAGTAGTGGTAGATGGAGCTTGTACTTGTTTAGATTGAACCATAGCACTATGTGCTTAATTTGTTGATGCAAGAGCGTTTACGGGGACTAACGATCCTCATCAATCAAAAATAATATGATTTTAATGTTGATTTTGACGGAGATTGGTTGACATTATTGACATTCGCTGTCAAAATATCACATGTCAACTTTAACTTTGAATGGACATTCCTTTTAGAATGTTTTAATTTAATTTGTTCAAGTTTGATCATGACACAGCTCAATAAGTTCAGATTGATAAGAAATGGTAGTGTTGTGTCATTGTTTCTCTATGTTTTTTAAGTCTAATTACTTTGCAGACTCGGGCCCACTTACTAGTGGCTGGCCAAAACTTTTAGTGTCTCTCCGTAGTTTCAGCTATCTTTTATTATTTTGGGTGTGGACTGGAGAAGTTATTTATAATGTGATAGTTAATAAAAGAGAAATATGTAAGGTAGTTCAAGAGGAAATGAACCGCTGTCCAAATGAACGTGGCAGGGAAAATTCTCTACTGTTTTTTCAGAATTTGCAGTCTGATTTAAAAAAGGCAATAGAAACAATAATTTGATATGGTGATAAAATTAAAAACTTGAAGAAGATATCCGCACCATGGAAAAAAAAAAAAATTCCAGAATAAAATGAAATAAAATGCATGAAGAAATACGGTAAAAAATAATTAAGAATTGAAGGGTCGCGTGGGTGGAATGAGGAAGGAGGTTGAGTGCAGATTGAAGAGAATATGAAAGGGCGCAACCAGAAAGAAGAAGAGAAAAGACACCGCGTACCTGTGTACTGATAAAAAGTAAAAAAATTGAAGAAGAATATGGGGCTGCATATAGAAGAAAGGGCCAAGATTGATTTATAGAATTAAAGCAATTCAAGGCTAGGGGAGGAAGTTGTGCCTTGCAGGAAAGCAGATCTGATTTAAAAGGAAACAAAAAAAAAATGCAGAATTAATGCATGGGGAGGCCGCGCCATGGTGAAGAGCAGGCCAGAATAAATTGAAATTTTAAAATGTATGCAAGAGAGAGAGTGGAGGTGAAGTGAACAAGACAGAGGAAAGAAAATAAATAAATGTCTCAGGAATGAGTAATGCAGATTGTGGCATGTGCAGAGGCAAGTGTGCAAAGTGGAAAGAACCCACCAAGTAAGTGAAAGAGGGGGCGATGCATTTTGAAGAAAAAGAGGTGCAGATATAAGAAACTGAAAAGAAAAGACTGGTCGATGAATAGAATAGACACATGAGCATTGGACAGAGGAAAATCTAGTGGGGTGCAGCCGACAAAGAGGATTGTATGTGCAGATTTTACAGAAACGCAACAGAGAAGTGATGAATTGGTTTAGGGAGCGCGTAAGAGGAAACCTGGGAGAAGAGTGTGTAGAGGAGGGCTCTAAGAAAATTCATCATCAGCAATTTATCAAGGAAAATTCACTGTCAGCAATTCATCGTCATGAAAAATTTACAGACAGAAAATTCACCGTAAGTAAGATTCACCATCGCGTATTAATATTTTTAATAAAACCAAAGTTTTTGAAATATATATTAAAAAATATTAATGTGGTTAATTTTCTGCCGCGGTGAATTTTATTTGGCGGTGAATTTTCCATGGCCGTAAATTGCTAGCGGTGAATTTTCCTTCAGTGAATTGCTGGGATGAATTTGCCGGATGTCGTAGAGGAGAGGTAGCCTGGAAATTTATGAACAAAGTAAAAGAACCATTGGTGAAGAGCAGGATTTCGAAAGAGTTCAACAAAGAGAGATTGACTATTAAAACCAAAGTTTTTGATTGCAAATTGTAATCAATAATTGCCAGTGAAATAAACTAGACCATGGATTTGCTTTTGAAATTGTGTTTGTCATTCAAATTTGTTTGAATTGAATTATTTGACAAATGAAATTGTCAAATTAAGTTGTCAGTTGTGAAATTGTGAAACTATGCAAAAATTTGGGTTATGACAACGAGAAGTGTATTTTGTCCATCATTTGTCATGATGAGTTCCTTAATTTAAAACCCATTCTTAATTTCATTTGCATAAGATAACAAGCTATTGATCATATGTTTGGATCTTATCTCCAAATCTTGGAGATATTGAATTTGTGCTTTTTTCTTTGGAAATAGTTAGAGTTCATTTACAACTTCCTCTATTGCTATATGCCTAATTTGTTCTTCTAGGTTGAAGGTCTTTTTTCTTATATATTTTCCTCAACAAATATGTATGGAAACCTTGGTTGTTTGTGTTATAGAGTAAGGGATTGAAAAGAGGAAACTATGGATAGTTGTGACAATGGCTTCTTTTTTTACCACATACATTGTTAAATACATATTGTCTTTCTTTAGTGGCTGCCTTGGTTTAAATATTTTATGGTATAATTAGCATGAGTGTGGTACCTCCTCTTCTTTCCTCTTTCCCACTTTTCTTTTGTACAAATTTATATTTAAATTTTTCTTCGAATATGCAAATAGATGAATAACCCAATATAATTGTAATGAATATTATTATATATAAATTTTATATATAAATGATTTAAAATTAAACTATCAAAATAGAATGTCTCCAAGAGAAATGAAAGAGCTCACAATAGGTTGCTTTAATATAAAAAAGGATGGAAAGAGACATACAATATTTGGCCTTATTATTTTCAAATATGATGAGAATGAGGATAAAGCATAAAACCCAAAATTTAGGGATTACTTATCCAAGTTTCCAAATATATGAGGACAAGAACAAACATGAACTACATGAAAGGAGATTGTGAAACTCATTATCCTATCCTACCTAAGTAAAATTAATTAAAAATTATAATCATACTTAGAATAAACATATCCAAAGGAAATAAAAATATTACACTAACACCCCTTTTAGTGTAACTTAGGAAGAAAAAAATGGGTCCTAGAAAAATGGATAAACGAGATCCTTATGTATAAAAGAAATTCTTATAAATCAAGAAAAGGAGAAACCCATAGGAAAAAATTCCCCCCAAAAGAGAGAAAAGATCCCCCAAAGTAGAGTGTGAGTGAGAACGAACTTAGATGCCCCTCAAAAGTTGAATTTTCCTACACCCCCAATAAATATTATAGATTAAGATATACTTTTTGTGAATAGTTTGGTAAAAACGTTGATGATTTACTCCAGTCTCAAACAATATTGAAGATCAATTATGCGATCATCAATCATCTCTTATATATGGTGCATGTGTATCTTAATGTATTTGGTCCACTAGTGATGGATTATATTCCTTGAGATATATATTACACTTTGGCTATCACAAAAGATGATTATATCCTTTAAAAATAAAATCCCTAACTTAGTGAAAATATGTTGTATCCAAGTAGCCTTGGAAATAACATTAATGCTCCTAGATACTAAGTTTTTTATAGATGAAAGAGAAATGGAGACCAATTCTTTCTCAATAAACAACCTATATATCATAAACAAGTGAAAATAAATACCCTAAAGTAGACTTGTGATCTTGAGAATTTCTTATCCAACTTGAATTTATGTGTCCCACCAATTTAATATTCACATTTTTTGCATATTGAATCCCATAACTATGAGTACCCTACACATAATCGAGTATTTACTTGGTAGCTTTCCAATACAACATGTGGGTCTCTTGCATGAACTAAGGGACCAAACCCATGGCATATGAAATTTTAGGCATTGAGTAAAATATATGATACTCCTAAATAATTGGTGATACAAAGTAGCATCACCAATGATGTGGAATAGTGAGCCTCAAGTTTGAACCATAAAAAAACATTCAATCATAATACACATAGCATTTAATCATAATCATTAAATCAATTAAACTTTCTTTCATCATTTTCCAAATAATACATATAACCAAAGTGCAAACACACATGTTTCTCAATCAGAAATACAATCACATTCATTTATTCAATATTTTAACCTATCATAGTAATAATAAATAAGTGAATGCACAACAGGGTGTAACACTTTGATTCAATAGATTTTATCCCTCTTCCTTTTTCTTTATTGCATTAGCAAGCCTAATATAAATTGAATTCAGATGATATATGTGTCAACAATCCACTCTTATTAGTAGTGTTAGGCTCAAAACCCCCTTAGTGATGTGCGATTCCATGATTTTTTGCCATGACATTGTGTGGTGGGACCCCTCCATTTTGTAAAAGGCTCACAAGAACTTAGACGATGTAGCACTCACTAGAATTATGATGTCTCCAACAAATTTATAGGATCATGTGATCGGTAACACCTTGAGAAGTTAGTTTGACAATTTCAAACTATTATGTCATTGGGAATCTCAGGGCTACATAACCATTAGTTATCATGCTCTATATTTGTACTTGCACATGCTTATCACAATGGGATCATTGAGCTCTATGTAGATCATGAATATCACTAGAATTATGGGTAGAAGATCAAGGGTTCATACACAATTTAAAGATGACAAGTTTCTTATTTATAGAATTCTATATACTTAGAGTTATATAAAATAAGTGCTTGAACTAGTAGGGTCCAAACCATGATCTAGATTTATAGTTGATGCTCTTTTCACCTCTATGAGTCTATATTGATATTGTTAGAAGAAGTTGAGAATGATTTACGAAGGGAACTATTTTTCATCATAAAATCATGTCTATTTTTTGGTAGTCAATGTCAACATCAACTTAAGTCTATTATAAAAAAATGGGTCTAGTTTCTAGTAAGCCCATTATGGGTGTAATAAGACTATTCTAATAACAAGTATTACATTAAAAAATCCCTAACTATGACAAAGATGTCTATAAACATTAATTGTGCACAACTAATAATGTGGTCCCATACAAGCTCTTCATATTTTTTCCTCACTCCTTAAGGGGTGGGATAAGATTTTTCTCCAGCAAATTATTTAAAATGTAAAACATGAAAGCACTTATTTTTTTTAGAAATTATCAACTAATTCTTTGTTATTAATTACTCCTGTAATATGCATTAAGCTTGCTAGAAATTATCAACTATTTTTGTGTTATTAGTTTCTCTTCTAATATCCATTAAGATTGCTAGAAATTATCAACTAATTATTTTGTTATTAATTGCTCCTCCAAAATCCATTAAGCCTATTAAGCCTCTTAATTGTAATGAGCTCTTTTTTTTTCTCACAAACTCTTCTCAATTTCTAATTAATAACTAATATGAATAATACATATGATTAAACTTTATTTCATTTAATACGATTAATGCAAGTCTTTTAAATATTGAATTTTTTAAGACTTTTTCATTTCAACATTTATACTTTTAATGAGTATTAGATTTTTGAAAGGATTAGTAATGTTATTATGATAGTATAATTATATACACTTCCCAATTTGCTGCATTTATCATATTCGTTACCTATTTTTTCATCTCAGTGCATTTATAATGAACAAGAAAACATTTTTATTTATTTTTGTCCACAAACAATTGTGAATTGCAAAATGATTGCATACATTAAATTGATCATTTTTAGCTGACAAATATCCAACTAAATAAGTTATCTCTGCAATATCTAAAACTACGTTCTCAATGAAGATTCAAAGAAGTCAAAATTTTGGATGTTAGGGGAAACGGTCCAGTAATTGAGCATGTTTCAATAGTTGTGATAGTAGTTATTAATATAATGTACAATAGTTGTGATAGTAGTTGTTTATATAATGCTTAATAGTTGTGACATAAGTACCCTAACTTAAACAAAATGTATTCTTTTGATCTAAGCATGCTGATGTGGCATTATATTTGATGATGTGATCCTGAAACGAAAGTTATAAGAGAGGACTTACTATGTAAGCTGCTGTAAAAAAATTGAAATGATTTGAAATTTCTACGTAAGATTTTGAGAAGCGCGAAGTTGGTCCCCTCCCCTACTTCAAGGAGCAGAGCACTTGATTTCCTTTTCATTAGCTGTTGAAATATTTTGAACTGCAACACATCAAATCGAATCTTATGATTTAAGAAATTCAAATTTTTTTCTGTACATGCACGCAGTCAAATTCAATTGCTCAACAGAATAAAATTCTATATAAGCTCATAACTCGATCTGGAGGCAACGTATTGGGCTTTCCTTTTATCGTTTTATTAGATGTATTCTTGCTTTACTAATCCATCTGCGTTGTATACAGTCTGATATTGAAGGGATTCTCCACCGCCTTATATGAAATTGTAATCTCTCTTTCCATACCATTTCGTATTAATATCAAAAATATTCACTGCATTAAATTACTGTGTTCTTTCATCAAGAATCTTCTCATGAATTACAAGAGAGATTAATATTGAAAAAATATTATTTTGAGAAAGAGTTTTGGGATTTGTAAAAATAATTTTGGTATAAACAATACATTTTTAGTTTTAATTTTTAGACAGTTTATTTGAATTGACACTAATTGATAGTTTCTATTAAAAAAGTTAGTGTGATTTCAGATGAACCATCTAAACAAACCAATTTAGAATGTGTTATTTAAACTTGCTCATATAAACATTACAATATGAACAACTCAAAATACAAAAAATATTCAGTGACATCAATTAATAGACTCTCTATTTTAACATTTAAAAAATAGGTTATGTCTTTACAAGAATACCATAGATCTTTTCATTCGGATAAGAGTAAATGCAAGATTTAAGAACAGACAAATATTCTATTGAAAAATATCTCATGGTAGCACGAATCAATTTACATAATTTTTAATTTTTTTCATAGTTTACAGCCTTTGAGATCCCATGGTAGAATTCTTCCCTTTGATTAACACTTCTAATTCAAGCAGTCCTAAATCAATGTATGGGCAGTTTGACAGTATAACTAATTTCAAGAAATTTAAATACTAAATACCTCAGCACAGATAATGACGACAGACTATACAATTGTTCTGACAGTAAATTGTAGACCATTTCTTTCTGTAAAGAAGCATTTTCCTTCTGCTTGACAGCCCCGCTTAATAACAAGAACAACAAAACTTATAACAAGAATTGTCTGGAAGGAATCCCGGAGCTATAATTATAATCAGATCGCCTTCTTGGATGTAAGTATAATTAGATCGTCTTCTTGTAAGGGATTAGAAGTGGAGGCGGCATTGCGTTCTTGAATAAGGCGAAGCTCCTGTGTTCTGGTAGGTGGAGGCTTAGCAAGCTCTACACTATAAAAAGATTGAATACGGAGATGTTCATCCCGCAAGGACTTCATGGGATAGGGGTAAGCACCATATACCTGAACGAAATAGACGTCCTCAGGAATTCCGTCATAGTATGCCACCTCACCAGGAAGTCCACCATTGAAGCGAACGACATATGTCTTCACTCGACTCACATTTGCTGGCTTGTAAGATTCAAGAGTTGCCATAGTTTGGCCTAACCAACGTGTTTCTGGAAGGTCCCTGTCACTTTTACATAAGATGGTGGTAATATTAACCCACCCCAGCTCATTTTCGATCTGCCCAAATAAAAAATGGTGTTCCCTCTGAGATTCGGCAAGCCGTGAAATTAGTGACCACAAATTACGCTTCGCAAGGCCATCAATCTCAGCAAACTCAAGTGGGTAACGGAAAACTCTCGACATGCTTCTTTTTCTTATCTATCTTCTCTTCTCCCACCAAGATCTGCTTTCAATCCACTTATGCTTATTCTTAATTGGTATTTTCTACCATTGTACTTATAACCCACTTCTGAGACCGATTGTATCTCTTCATCATACAACCCTGTAATGTTTCTTGTTCTTGCTATCTTTCTTTTAATCTCCACGTTAAACCCTTTTACATTTACTCATACATATTGTAATCAAGTTTACTAAATGTAACATTTACTCGTACATATTGTAATCAAGTTTACTAAATGTAACTAACTTTACCTGAATCACAACACCAACTTAGGAGATTATATTAAGGTAGCAAGCAAATTGGGTTTCTAAATTCATAGTTTAAATTGTTCGAATTTGATTCATTTCACATTTCAACCGTTGAAGCCCTTTATTATTTCTAATTAATATATAATAAATATAAAAAGGATAATAAAAAGGAATTAAGACTAGATGCTTTCATGTGATATAAGGCGAACGATCAATTTGATTATACAAAGAACTGCTATCGATCCAAAACCAAATATAATAGTTGTTAAGTAATAGATAACTTTTGAAAATAGATTTTGAACACAATTTTCGTTGTTGAGTTATCCTTAAATACATAATACTAAATCATAAAGCTTTATGTAGCTAAAATATGTTGGAGAATGTAATTATTAAGAAGTTAAAAGATGAAAGATTTGAAGTCATGATAACTAAGCATCTTCTACTTTACCAATAATTCTCAAAGGAATATTTAACTTCTATGATTTTATAAGGATAGTATTTAATTTTACTCTTTAATAAACCATATTGGGTATTCTATACATTAGAGAAGAAGGTTCATACTTATCAATGAAGAGCAAGAATGATTGTTTGTTCCTAATAATCTAATTAATGGCATTCCATAAATGGTCACATTTGATAGACAAAAAGATAAAGAGGAGAAAACACTTCATCCACTCACACCTTCGTCTTTCACACAAGATAAATGAATTTTCAATGATGTCTGTGTCAAATTTTTTTAATTCTTTTTTTTAATATTACACTTAGATGGTTATAATTATGGAAGGCTAATATATTTAGTAACCAAATATATTTAGAGAGGAATGTTCAAAAAAATGATGTATGTTAAATTTATTTTAATCTATTTTTTAATGTTACACTTAGATGGTTATACACAAAATTTGGTTTATCAAAGGATAATATATTTAATAACCAAACATATTTAGAGAGGAATGTTCAAAATATGATTTAAATCTTTTAACATTTTAAATTATAAAGATTTGTCATAGGATGATAATAATGTCATTAAATATTATATATTTAGTGATGTAGGAGCATTTTGGAAATTATTTTTGAAAGGTAAAGCAGGAAAGGGTTTGTGCCCATACAAAGACAGCCATAAAGGCCAGAAAAATGAGTCCCACCAAAAGTGAGACTCAAAAAACCCACAAAAAACCAGCAATGCTTTTAACCGGAGCATGTAACCGAGGAGAAGTGGGAAACAATGGTCCTGACTCTAAACAAGTGACTTAGGCTTAACGTTGATTTGACAATCTTGTATTTGTTAGATGGCATTCAAATCAACTAGTGGATCTCCCCTTAAATAGTCTTATTGTGAAAAACTATATGTAGGATTTTTTCTCTATTTGAATTACCAATGCCAACTCTTTGCCATCCAAATTGGTGCATAATTATAGAATCTAGACAATGTAACTTCATCACAAGTAGTATACCTTCCAAGATGAACTCACTAATATGTATGAGGAGCTTCATCTTCCAATGGATACCATTCACTTTCTTATGCACTTTTTGATTCAACTAGTCATTAAATTCCAACATCTTAATTAAGAATGTTATACATGGGCTAATGATCAACTACACCTTCTCAAAGTATTCATGTTAATTAAATCCATTTATATGGGCTATAACACTGTGTACAATCTCTAAATTCAATTAATATACAATACAAAACTTGCATGGAAATAAAAATTCACACAAGAATCGTGTATATACCCAAATGACAAATGTGTGGACATAAAACCATGCACATAGAAATACAAAAAAATAAAATTAAAAGAACTAAAATATGAATGCAATGAAATCCCTTGCACATAAAAAATCATTTTTGGGTGATGCTAGATTGTTTGTGATGCTAGTAAATAAGATACACTATGCATAATAAATTTCAGCTATATGTTCAAATGGAATATTAGACAAAATAGAAAAATGTGTAAGTTAGGGGGTTGAACAAGTGAATATGTGAATGTTTTAATTTTTTCCACTACGTATAGGTTTAGTGATCATAGCCTCTTGCATTACTATGCATGGAAGAGCTTGAGAATCAACCATTTTCTCTTTTAAGTTTTCTATTTCTTTTATTTATGTTTGGATGGTTTTTCTTCTTGATTCTAGTACTTTTTTGATAATTTTTTTATATTGAATTTGGATATTTTTGTAGGGAAAATATAGGGGGTCCAAGGGATCCTCTAAACTTTTATTATAAATATACTCTTCAATTAGATGAACCTTCTTGATGCAGGAGCATCGAGGCGGACGAGTGATCAGCATCAATAACAAAAAAATTGATTTGATTTTCTTTCGTTTGATCGGGTTTCAGTTTCGTGTTGCATTTTCTAGAGCTTATGATTGAGTTTCAGTGTTAAATTTGAATTGGTGTTGCATTTTCTAGAGCTTATGATTGAGTTTCAGTGTTAAATTTGAATTGATGGTACTGATCGATTGTGGCTAACATTATTTTCATTAAATCGACAAAATGTCATATTTGATTTACCTGCCAAATTTCAATTATTTGAATTGAATCCCAATTAAATTATTAATGAAGGAGAAGCGAAAATAGAGAAGTTAAAGGGCCAAGCTTATTATATATGAATTAGCAATAATGAAATAATGAGGAGAAAAGAATGCGAAGTCACCGATGTAAATGAAAAGCCATAACAAATCAAACCAACGAGTTTTCAGATGACGAGTTGAAAGGACGTCTCCAAGAAGGTGTGCTCAATCAAAGAGATAAGGATAAGGGCGCCATATGTGTTAATGTGAAGGTAATCTTAAAAAAATAGGCACAAGAAGTGGCCATTCGCACCAGAGAAGCAAAGAATGCAAGGGAATACAAGATGCAGTGCAGACATTGGGAGAAGAGATGCTAATTGAAAATGACTTAAAAGAGCAGATTGGGAGTGGTAAATTTACCACGTAGGGGAGCAAAAAAAGAGGGGCGATGCCAATTGAAACTAAAGCTTCTGCGTGAAGAGTCAAGAGTCGAGTCACCAATTTGGGAGTGGCAAATTTACCACGTAGGATTGACTTCATGTTTGAAGGCATCAAACTTGGCAATCTGTACCCTGTTGAGGGAGAAGTAGATAATCAAACGTGATGATAGTGCTGATTCCATGAGTGGAAAAGTTGCACCAATGAAGGAGAGGTCAAGCATCATGGTTTTGAAGAGATTTTCACCTGAGAAGAGCGGCCGCAAATCTTCAAACTGACCCTGAGAAATGAGAAATGCAATGGGGATGTTTAAAGGCCGATAATGGAACAGAAGAGAGGGGCGACAGAATGGACAAAGATAAAAGGGAGAAAACATAAAGGAGCTAGCGTATAAGTAGTTTGCAGATTTGTGTGGATTCAAGACATACCAAATGGCTAAGCTCGAAATGTCATAACAAGGGCAACGCAGGAAGGAAGATAAGGCCTACAATGGAAGGTAGGACATTGAAATATGGAGTGCATATCCGTAAAATGAGAATGAAAGCAGATTTGAGAATCAGAGGAGCGCGTGCATTGTCAAAGTGGGTTGTATAGAGGCTGCGAATGATCGGGACTATTGCAAATTGTTGCTTGGAACCGATGGTATGAATTGAAGGAAGATAGAATATGAAGAGGCCATGAACAGAGGTGGTAGGTAGAAGAATGCATAAGGCGGTGAAGTTGTCCGGAAAGTGTAATGTAAATTTTCATGAAACTGTAATGAATAAAGTTATTTGTTTTGTTTTTGAATTTGGGTATTGTGTGGCGTAATTGTAATTGATTTCAAAATCAACACGTGTAATTGTCGATTTGGAGTTTATCGTTTATGGAATCTGGTGTAATTTGAAGATTTTTGTGAGAATTTAGAAGTGTTTGTTTTTCTTCTTCATCAATTGGTATCAGAGCCACCAACTGAGAGGTAGTTCACACCAAGACCTATGAGTGGAGAGGGAAGTGAGCAAAGGTTTTGGGGGCACAAGCAGATTGTCGAACATGATGTAGCTTATAACAGAATTTGTAGATTAAGGAAGCGCGAGTGAAGCACAAAAGTATCGTTGCAGGTGTGGAGAGTCTTGAGCGTTCGAGGGTTGGAAAGTGCAAAGTTGGAAGAATGAGTGAGAAGCTTGAAAGTAATGTTGCAGGTGTGCAGAGTCCTTAACGGTTGAGAGTGGAAAGCACAAAGGAAAGTGTTGTGGTAATAGCAGATTATAGTAGACGAAGTGGAATCTTCATGTTGATCGAGATGTGATTGCAGCGTGGAGTTTGCAAGGGTGAGTTGCAGTGAAGACACACCAAAGGAGGGCATGGAGCGAAGGGGAAGAGCATTTGGCAGAGGAGGTCAGGCTTTCAGTGATAGAGTTTGTTGGAGATTGTTTTGTAGTCTCAAAGGGTGATTCTATCACCTAAATACACCTTTCTGAGCCCATGCTCGCAAATTTCTTACCCAACGTGTTTCATGTAGGAGCATCTGGACATACAAGCGATCAACATCAACAAAAAAATTCGGTTTGATTTTCTTTCATTTGGTTGGGTTTTAGTTTCATGTTGCATTTTCTAGAGATTATGATTTGGTTTTAGTGTTAAATTTGAATTGGTGGTAATGATCGATTGTAGAACTAATTCATTTGCAGCTAAAGGAGGAACCATGATACACAACCATTGCAAGATGAACCCGTGGCAAAAGGGGCATTGGACATTGAAATAATTGAATTTGCAAAAATAGTTGAACATGATGATCATTGGTTGAAGGCACTTAATAAAGACAAAATGTGCGTTATTATAATCAGTTAATAAACTCTGAAGAAGAGGCCTTTCTTACATGGGACTTTGACATATGGGCATATAATTTCATGCATTTTGTTTTGATTGAGTTCTAGCTTTGATAGGATTCTCCTTCTTTTTCAGTTATAGGTTGAATAATTCCAAGTCTTAAATCCACACTCTAAATATTTGGGAGTGGAGTTAATGATTTCAGTTAAGTTGTTGTTTTCAATAAGGATTCCTTCAGTTTGTATATAACTATTGGTTGAATCCATAGGTTAGTTGGTTTTTCGCAGTTTTGTGTTATTTGTTACTTTCAGTTTGAAACATGAATCTATAAAATGATTGAGTATGATTTGTGCAAGAATATTTTGTAATTTCATCTTATGCAATAAATAGAGATAAATTCATGGAATGCATGAAATCTGTTAGTTAGATTGAGTTCAATTAAAGTGGGAATAGTTACTTGAGCAGGCCACTCAAGGTATTATTCTTCACCTGACCTTTCAGTTATTTATTTTTGTTGATAGTTTTTATCTATTTATTATTGTTCATGAATTGTATGCAAGTTAATTGATATTTTATTTCTTACTTATTATAAATGAATACTTAGGAACATGCATGTAATGATCATTAGTAACACTCTGGAGGATAATTCAATTGAGATAGTAGTATTTAACAAGTTTCCAGTTAACATAGTTCAGTCACAGCCTTTACTGTGGGTACTTGTAGCAACTAGTTTTAGTTTATGTACTTTTACTATTTTACAATTTTGTGAATTTTCAGCAATTAGAATGACTTCAAAAGGATAGTTTAGGTAGTATAAGTCTATGAAGGCATACATATTGTTACACCATCATAAGCTTGTGCACCTTGGTTGATCATTTAATGTAGTCTTAAGCAGTGTCAAATGGATTGTTTAGTTAGTTAATCCTCTGAATTGAGTGGACTCCACCAAGTTTACAAAACATTAGCTTAGACTCTACAGGACTCATACGCCACCTTGGACGTATGAGTCTCGTGTGCCCCAAAATTAAAATTAATTCAAATTCTTGGTGGTATTTTATCCTCCTAAATCTGATGTCGAATCATAGTGTTGTAATTTGGGAATTTTTGTATAATTAAGGGTGAAGCCACAATAGTGGTTTACAATTCAAGTGAGGAAGGAAAACTCACAAAAAATGATCCCATGGCAATTTTTTGATTTTGGGGGTTCGAACGAACCAAAAAAGGGAACTCGCTTGAACCAAGTTAAAGCATGCACAGACAAAAAACATTTCAAAACCCCTTTTGACAAGGGGTTCGAGCAAACCCACGTTCGAGTGAACCTAGGTTCGAGCGAACCCCTAGGGGTTCGAGCCCCCTTTGTCCTCATTCTCCCCCTCAAGCACTTTGGAAGTCCATATTTTTACGCTTCGAAGCTCTGATTGATGATGAAAATGGAGGAAACTTCACAAACCCAACTAGAATTAGGTAGTCCTTGGAATGAGCTATCAAACGACTATAATTTTAATATGTTTTGGTTTTATTGTGTATTTGTTTTTTTAGTTTTATTAAACATAGGTTTTTCATCGAAAATCAAGCTCTTTGTTTTGCACATGTGAAAAAAATAGCAAATTATCAAAAAAAAAATTGAAAAATATGAGTCCACTAGATATTGAAGTCCTTGATCCAACAAAAAAAAATATGAATTTTGATATTACAAAAAAAGTTACGCATTATACGGTCGCGCTATGTCTGAATTGTAATTGGTTTGACTTCAAAACTTGATTAAAAAAAAAAAAAATTAATAAAAAACTATCTAACCAAGTGGAAGCACTAGATATTGGAGTTACAAATCTAAATTCAAAATAATTAGAATTTTATCCTTTATGGAAAACAAATTATGAGTTATATGGTGTGTGTCACTTTTAAAAATGTTGTTTTCTGAAAAAAACTAGTTTTTCGTGGGAGATGGGAAAAGAAGTGAAATCTGATTCCAAAAATTTTGAAAAAAATATTTTTAGAATCTACAGACAAAATGTGATGAGACTCTAGTTTGCATCATCTACAAATTCCTCAAGGTTTAGCCGCTATAGGTGCCCAAATGTGAAGATTTACTTAAAAATAATAATTTCAATGTCCAGTTTGGCCAAAATTGTAAACCACTATTGTGGGATCACCCTTAAGTATAAATACAAGGTTTTTTCACTCATTTTGGCCCCAAGTATTCAAGTATTCATCCTTATAGAAATTTTGATTTTATAAGAGCATTCAAGTGTTTGCAAGAGCATTCAAGGGCAGATTATCAAGCATTTTAGAACATCATTCAAGCATCAAGCATAATGTCAAAGTCTTCATGCATCATGTTTTTTTTGGAGCTAACAATTGTGATGTAGGGTTTCATGATTCAAGCTAGCATTTTATTCAAGATCTATCCTATTCAAAAAAGAGTCAAGATCTACATCCATTAAAGCCACAAGTCCTACATGTTTGCAGCCTCTTATTGTTAGGGTTTAGTGAGTTGTAACATCATATTGTGTTCATTCATCATTCTCCATTTTTATTTCATTTCATTTCAAGGTTTGATTACTAAAATGGGGTTTGACCAAAGAAAACCCCTATTCACTAACAAAACAATATTTTTTCCCTATCTTTTGCGTGTTGTTTGTAGGTTTAGGTTGAAGGAACATTGAAGAGCAAACTTAGAGAAAGTTGTCAAAATGTTTAAATTTGTCAAAGTTGTCACCTTGCATTGGAGATACTTGGAAGACTTCTATAGGTTGTAAATCAAGGTTTTGCATCTAGAAATCAATCAGGAAACTATGGGTCATCCCACAAGAATGGGTTACACTTTTTGGCCAAATTTGACATTGAAATCAATATTTTCAAAAAAAAAAAATCACTTTCTGACACCTATAGTAGGTAAACTGTTAAGAATTTGAAAATTATGTAAACTAGTGATTTGTGAGATTTTTTCTATAGATTTTAAATGTATTTTTTTAAAAAAATTGAAATTAAATTATAATTTTTTTATATCTCCTTTGATAACTAGTTTTTAATAGTAAACAACATTTTTAAAAAGTGGTGTGTACTTCGACTCTCATAACTTTTTTTCTAGAAAGGATAAAATTCAGATTCTTTTTAATTTAGGTTGGTAGCACTAGTATCTAGTGCTTTCATTTTTTTTCATGACATTTTGTTGAATATTTTTCTTTTAATTAAGTTTTGAAGTCAAACCAATTACAATTTAGACATAGGTGCACTTCGGCTCTCATAACTTTTTTGGTATGTATTGAAATTCATTTTTTCTTTTTTCTTTGGAATGAGGACATCAATACCTCGTGCGTATATATTTTTCAATATTTTTTTTCTCAAATTTACTATTTTTCACAATGATTTTTCACCGAACTTGATGTTTGATGAAAAACCTATGTTTAGTAAAACTAAAAAATAAAATATAAAATATATTAAATTTATAGTTGTTGGAAAGCATGTTTTGATCACTACAGTCCTCCACCTTGGTTTATCAAGTTGAATACATTTGCACCTCTTTCCCGAACTTTGATAGTAAAAAAAATGCATAAATTTTGAAATGGTGAAGGGGGAGGTGAAAAAAGGGGGGTTCATTCGAACCCCACTATATGGTGCAAGTTGGGGTTCATTAGAAGGGGGTGGGGTTAATTAGAAGGGGGTTCATTTGGAGGGGGGTTCATTAGAAGGGGGGGTTCATTCGAACCCCCTTCATTAGAAGGGTTAAGCCATTTTAAAAAAATTGATGGGAATTTCTAATTTTTCTTCATGAAAATATTGTAACCCACTATTGTGGGTTTACCCAAGTGTAGAGAAGACCTTGAAGACTAGATTCATACTTTGAAGCTTCTAAAAATCCCAACTAGACTGATACACTAGTTCTAGCATATGAGTCCCAATTTAGGTCAATTTTTAGGTTTTTGCATATTCAGACACCCATTTGCTAGATTCTTGTTTCTATACAGAAACCTAAATCTGGGACTGATTCACCCAGCCTGGCGTATGAGTCCCAGTTGGGTGAATCAGTCCCAGTCAGCATTAACATCACTATTTTCAACAATTCAAACCTCCATTCAATCCTCTTAAAATTTTCAGGTGCACACATTTCATCTTATAGCTTTTAATTCTATTTTGCATGCATTTTTAGGTCATTTAGCAAAAGATTACATCATATTAGGTTTAAGCATTTTGATTTGCATTACATCTGTCTTTCCTAGCCCTAGCTTGGTGGTGAACCCCTCATTAGTTTACAATCAATCCCTAGAATAGCCCTATTGCAAGATCTCTTTCTCCTTTGCACAATTGAGGTTGAGATCTCTAGGGTTTGTTCTTGAATGAGAGTGTTTGAGTTTTGTTGTTCTATCTCCCTACCATAGAGAAGAGCACAAAATTCTTCCTTTCAAAAGGAACGGGATCAAAATTGTCCCAATGTTGTCTTCTTCCAAAATTTAAACAAAATTATAGTTCAAGAGCATGTAGAAGAAAAGAATTGATAATAAAAAGTGCAAAATTAGTCATTGTTGGCCTTACACTGTGATAAGATGTCAAGTTATAGAATTCACAATACTTTTTTATCAGTAAAAATAAAAAAAGAATGGTCAAAAAAGGAACAAGATCCCATTTTCTAAATGGGATCTCAAAGCAAACAAGATCTTGTTTAGTAAATTAGATCCCTTTTTTTTCAACCGTTCGAAATAATAATAAAAGAAAACGGGATCCCATTTCCTAAAAATTTTGAATTGCATGCCCAATTTTTGCTATGGGTTTCGGGTTGAAAAAGGCTTGGGGACCTGACCCTTAGCTTTGGACCTGCTTTGACCTGCAACTTGAAGGTCATGTCACTGTCACTAGAAAAGAGCGACTTTGGACATATGTCTAAATATGTTTTTTGCAGAATTTTTTAATGAAATTAAAACCCATTAAAGATGAGATTGTGCAAATTTCAAATATGTAATTTTTTTACAATTAGATTTTTTTCTATTTTTCAAATAATTTTCAATGAGACCGGTCCATAAACTTGAAATAACATGGTTTTTTATTATTTTAATATTTTTTATTAAAAAAAAAAATTGAAAATAAACTATACATGAACAATCTTCAAATAATTTTTTTCAATTTGAAAAAATAAAATAAAAAAATGATAAGTTTAGGTCATCTTATGCATGACGTACATGAAGGATTTTCAAAACAACAATTACGACCAATAAAAAATTAATAAAAAATATTCAAAAAAATTACAAAAAGTATCATGAATAGTCTTCGATGTCAAGTATAGATCTTTTCCCAAAAGGATTCATAAAAATACTTTTATTTAGATCAAAATATGGTTGGCGTACACATGCATGGTATGGTACTGAAAAGGTGACTTTTAAACAGTGATTTTTAGATTTGCCTATTGAAAATCAATCTGTATCATTTGGGTATTAAAATAAATTACATATTTCGAAACTAGATTTTGTACTACATTTCATATTACTAACTTTTTTAAAGATTCAATCTTTAAGTGCTTCAAATTTTTAGGTCAAATGTGACAAATTCTGAAAATCAAGGAAAACACTTCCACTTTTTGGCCAAGGACTCAACTACTTGCACACACCCTTATGTTAAGGTTTCATCTTAAATTTCTTTTGTTAGTTTGTTTGTTTTTGTCAAAAACCAACATGTGGTATTTTGGGTATAGATTTTTACTCGTTCATCAAATTTTGAAACAAATTACATTTTTAGAAACTAGACTCCACTCCACACGTATTGAAAAAAATAAAAATAATTTTTGATTAATTTCAAAAAGTTTAGAGGGGAGCACGCTCAAATTTCTATTTTTTAGGATGTGTCCACTTCAAAAATAGTAAAAAATCATATATTCATTAAAAAATTAGTCAAAAAATATGGCATAAACTTCATGGTGTTAGCTAATTTCTCACCAAAATGATATTTTAAATTCTAAAAAAGTTAACATTTTAGGGGGGCCACGCTAGATGCTATGTTATGTTTTTTTGTAAAAACGAGATCACTTTGTGTGCTGCCCCTTTTTGAAAATCTTCCTCTTCACCATTTTAAAAGAAAATAGTTGTTTAGAAAGTAGATTCATAGCACTACAACTCTTGTTCTTGTTGCATCCTAAAATTTTGAGTGTAACTATCTTTATTTTCTCATCGAATATCAGATTTTGTGGATTTTAGAAAGAAAAAAAGTGGCATCTTAAGACCCCCTTTTTGTACTACATCTTGGTGTACTTACCCGTTTTTCTTTCTTTCTTTTTGTTCAATCTTTCAAAGTCCTTTCAAAACCCCCTTCCAATTCATAGCTCTAATAAAAATAATTCATCTAATTAAAATATAACTTGTTCTCAATAATTATAATACAAAATGAGAACTCACCCACACTTGGCAATAGCACTTGATGAAAATTTGCTTTCAAATAACTATAAACATAAGCAACATTAACAAATATTTGGAAATGTAGCTCATCTTCTCAAAAACTTTGTAGGATGATAGCTACAATATTCAAAGGCTCCATAGGATATTTCCAAAGGGAAGAAGAAGAACCTCCATGTCCTAAGGTAGAGGGAAGAGTCATAAGAAGCAACTTATGGCTCCTAGTTAGAGAAGCTAGTAGGCTTAGAGGCAAGGTCACTAATTACTAGGATGACCATTTTGAAATACTACTTATGCTATATATAACTTGGGGATGAAGTATTACATCCTAGATTTTAGGAAAAAATGAACTATTGAGCTTCTTTATGCTTTTTGAGTTTCTTTTACCTGAGGACTCTTGTACTTCACTATCTACATTATGCCTCACACCCTACTAGCCACATATTCCTCTTATTGTGCATACAATAAAATAGTGGGTCATCTAAGTTGCACATGGCTTGAACCAACATAAGGATTCTTCAATGATAAGTTTGGTGGAGGTTCAAATTCAAGAACCAATGGAGAACTTGTACTAAATGATGAGATACCTCATTGATAGACAACGAAAAGGGTGAGAAGAATTTACCCTCAGCTTCTTGTAAGGTATGTAAGCTTGTAACCTCTATCCCTATCTCCCATGTTTATGCCTAGAATTTCTATGTCGTAGCAACTTTTGATCTCAATTTTAAAGCATAAGGCCTTAAAAATATTAATTTATGGTCATGTAACCTCTACTCCCTTCGAGACATAGTCAAATTTGATACTAGTGGGTGGCTATTTTTTCAAGCCTGTCAATCTTGTTAAAGGGAATGTGCAAGATCATGGGGGTCCAAAAAGTGGAAATGAGAAAAAAAGCATATTTTTACTTCGTCGAAATCACAAAAAAAAAATGTTGACTTTTTGTATGGATCAAGTATAATATTCATTTTAGTTTGGTAATACCAAACCAAAATGGATATTTGTTTATAATTGATATGTTAGAAGATTAATCTTTACTTGGTAAAGGTTATTCTTTATTTTTAACTATTTATTAACTTGTAGGAATATTCCAAGAGAATCCCTACAAGTCTTTTGTCTTTTTGTATTCTCACACATGTGTGAGGATGACTTATTATATTTTTTTAAATTATTTATTAAGAAATATTTGTAGCCACCTCCTTAAGAGGTTCTTGACACATTGCACACACATAGATGAATGGTGACATTCATTGAGTTGGGAGTTACATTCTAACTCCTCTTCTCGCCTCTATTTATTGAGGTGTCTCTCCTCTCATTCTTCATATTCAAGCAAGTAAGCTTAAGGCTTAAGTGCTCTCTCTCTTTCTTTGTATCATTCTTAGGCATTTTGCTTCCATTCATAATATTGGGGTTTTTTCTTATTTTTTCCCCTTATCAAATTTTTGTGTATCCTTTGCATTTTGGTGGTGCTTGGTTTGGCTTCTCTATTTCTTGGTAATGTTTTTCCTTCAAACAATGCTCATTAATTAGTACTTTCCATTGCTCATTTATTTTTCCTTTCATGGTATCAGAGCTTTGTTATTACTAATCGTGTGAGCTACATTGTTGAAGGTTTACCAAGTTTTAAAAGCACACCATTGAAAGCACTCTAAGAGAAAAAGAAAAGAGCCTAAAGTCTAATCTTGCTTTTGTTTGATATATTTTTCTAACCCTTGTGCATAATTTCTTATCTAAATATTTTTAAGTTTTTCAAATTTTAAATTTCTGCAATATAATTTGCATGCATGTAAATAAATTTATGCAATTTTTAGAAACCCTCAAATTAAAGATTATAGTTCATTTTTTATTTTTATTTATTTCTAACATAGTTTTATTGTGTAGGAATTTCAGTTTTTTGTTATTTCATATTTCAAATATTTTTTTCTTAAATCTATTTTCCATATTTCAGTTTAAGAAAAACAACTCAATAAGGGTTTATCTTATTTTCCAAATTTCACTATTTTTCCATGTTATAATATTTACAATCTACTATCCAAATTTTTAAAAAAGAAAAATCAATTTTTTAAGGGCTTTAGCCCTAGTTTTAGTGCAGAAATTATTTTCTTTCAAAAGTCTTTCTATATATATATATATATATATATAGATATAGATATTCAGAGTTTCTGCCCTATTTTAGTGCATATCTTTTAAATATAAATTAAAAATCAATTTTTTTTAAGGCTTTTTTCAGATTTTAAAAAAAATCTCAACTTTTATTTTTTAATTCTTTTTAAAAACAAATCTTTTAAATCTGTATAATAGATCAAATATCAAAAAAAACTATTTTTTTAGGGATCTAACCCTAGTTCAAAAATTATTTTTAGAAAAAAAAGGTTAATCTGTTTTTTTTGCAAATCTGTAAAACAAAATCACTATATTTTGCATATTTGCATGTTCAAATTTCTGTAAAAAAATCATTTTTTTAAAGCTCTAACACTAGTTTAGAGATATTTTCAAATTAATCAAATAAATCTTTTTCAAGCTCGACACCTTCTTAAGAAGTTTTTTTATAATAAAAAATATCTAAAACCCAAATTTTTATGCATACACTAAATAAAAAATTGTTGTAGCCCTCGCCCCTCTGTCGCTCGAACCACGATTTTTTGTTGTAGTCTCGGTCCTTACAAAAGTTGCTAAAATATCCCCTCTGGCCTACTGCTTCATCTCTCAAAACTCTCGCTGCTGCTTCTCTTCACACTTCACCTCACCTGCCTTTTTTCCCTCTACTTCTTGCCTTTCAATTTTTTAAAAATTTAGTTTTCAATGAAAATTTTTTCCCTCCTTATTTTTCCTAAAAAATATTTTTTTCCTTTAAAGCTTAAAAGGTTTTCACTAAAAGTTTGGAGTCTTAAGTTTTTATTCTTTAGTTTTAAAATCACATTAATATAAATTTTTAGCTTTTAATATTCAATATTAAATTATTAACCTTTTTAAAAACTAATATTATATAACTTTAATACTTTTCTCATATACAATTATTCCACATTTAAATTCAAATAAATTTATTAAATTTTTATAATTAATTTTTTTAATTTATGCTATAATTATTTAATTGTATAGTTTGTTTTTTAGATTGATTATTTTGTAAAAGTAACGCATTTAATTTTTCATTTTTTACATGAGCTTTTTTAAATAATTAATTCAATCAAAAGGGGAAGTATTTTATTAAAAAAATATATATTTACAATAGTTATTATTTTTCTCATAAATTTGTGAATTTTTTTTATTGCAATCATGTCAACTTTAATTCCTAAAATTAAATTAACTAGTTCTAATTATCATTCTTGGAAAACTCATATCTCTTTCATTTTTCATTTTAAACATCTTTTGGATGTTGCTACAAATCCCAAATCGAAACCTGGTTCGTCTGCATCCCAAGATGAACAAGAAAAATGGAAGCTCAAAAATGAGGAAGCCCTTGGCCTCATAGGTATTTCCATGTCACAAGAATTATATGTTCACATTGGGACATGTACAACAACCTATGAAGCATGAAACAAACTCAAGACTATTTATGATAGTTCAAATGAATTTAGAAAAATTCAACTTCAAGATCAACTTGAGGATTTAAGGTATTCTGATTTTAAATCTATGGATGATTTTTTATTAAATTTTGATGCTTTAAATAGTCAATTGCAAGGTTTAGGAGTAAATTAGAAGATCTTAGATTAATTCATCTTATTCTTAAAAACTATCTTCCTAGATAATTTCAACAATTTATTACTAATATTCATGCTCAATTAGCTATTTCTTCTTTAGCTACTTAATTAACTTATGATATTTTTCATAATTTATTAAGACAAGAAGAAGCTAAGTTGATTCAGTTTGGCAATCTTAAGTCTAATGAACATGTTTTTTTGTCTAATCATAAGCAAAACTTTAAGCAACATTATAAACAACATTATAATAATAAACCTCAGTATAATAATGACATTGATCCTAGGAAGAATACTTCTTCTAAGAGACCTCATTGCACTTATTGTAATAAGGATGGTCATTGGAAAAATACTAGTTTTAAGAAGCAAAATGAGAAAAAACCTATGAAGCAAAATAATCAACAACAAAATAAATCTAATAATAATAAGTTTCATAACAATGTTAATCAATCTAGGCATGCTTTTACTTGTAGTTTTAATGTTTCTCAACCTCTTGAATGGGTTATTGATTCAAGTGCATCTCAACATGTTACTTCACATAAAGAAGCTTTTGAGTCTATTCAACCTGATATATCTAATGTTCCTCTTCAACTTGCTAATAATCATACTTGTAAAGTAGAAGCAATTGGAGATGTGAATGTTCCTAATGGTAAATTGCATGATGTTTTATATGTTCCTGAATTAAAGACTAACTTGCTTTAGTTCCTATGCTTTGTCAAGATTATAAAATAGAATTTTACAAAGATGTGTGCTATATTATTGATCCAAAATATAACAAGGTCATTGCTAATGCTAAGTTAGACAAAAAAAAATTCTCAAAAATTTTGTTTTTTAAATAACTACACATGTACTTTATTATTGGACTTGATCGACCCAATAATAGTGTACTTGTTTTATTCAATTATATTTGGAATATGAAAAAGGGATATTCATGTAGTCACGAATGCATAAATATCGTCTTAACGGCTTATTTATACTTAATAATCTTTCACTTCATAGTATGCAATTCTCATTATTCCATCACATTTCTTTTAATATTAATTTTTATAACTTAAGGTGATTTGATTTGTGGCTTTTGATCTATTACAATATTTAAACAAACCTAGTGTTTCCTTCTCAACTACAATTATGTTGTTTTGATAAAGGAAATTTGATATTTTCTTACGTCTCATTAATCTGATATTGTGCCTTATACCAGTAGATTTTTCTTTTTGATGGATTTATTTCATCTATTTATTTTTGAAAATTAAAAATAGATTGGAGTATTTGCCTTCTTGATGGATTTATTCCATCTATATATATTTTTTTGCAAATTAATCACTTTATCGAGTCTCAATGGAGCCTTTATATATATATTATGTGCTAGACGCATTTGTAGTAATGTTGCATAGGGAGCCCTATCTATAATGAATCATATTTTTTATCAAGTCTCATTGGAGTTTTTTTTGGAACCCATGAAAAATATTTCCATCCAATTTGATAGTATGCACTTATTTATGATGAACTTAGATCTATTTTCGTAATTGATGGGGATCAAGTTCTTGAAACTTTTATGTTTCATTATTTTATTGAAGGAAAAATGGTTTTTATACCATTTTTAGGACTATTTTTCAAAGTCCTTTGATATTTAAAATGAAGGCTTAGATTATAATGAAACATTTTCTCTAGTAGCTAAAGTGCCAACTATTAAATTATTTCTTGTTTTAGCTTCTCATTTTCATTGGCCTATTCATCAAATGGATGTTAGAAGTGTATTTTTTTAAGTGATTTACATGAAGAAATTATATGTCTCAACCTTTTGGTTTCATTAAGAAAGGTAATAAACATCTTGTTTGCAAATTGAAGAAATCAATTTATGGTTTAAAACAATCTCCTAGAGAATGGTATTCCAAAATTAATGATTTCTTTCTATCTCAAGGTTTCATTAGAAGTAAAAATGATCCAGATTTATATATTAAGCATAGTGAGAATGATATTGTGATTCTTATTTTATATCTTGATGATTTAATTTTATCACTTCTAGTTCTAACAATTTGATTAGTGATGTTAAGTCTCAACTCAATCAACAATTTCAAATGACTAATTTAGGCCTATTACATTATTTTTTGAGTATTTGGAAAACACCTAAAGGTATTTTTCTTTCTCAACAAAAATATACTCAAGATCTCTTAGATAGATTTAAAATGAATTATGCAAAGTGTGTTTCTACTCCTTGTGAATTAGAAACTAAATTAATGGTTGATATGGAAACTCCTTTTGTTGATCCTACTTTGTATAAGAAATTAATCAAAAGTTTAAATTATCTAAGTCTTACTAGACCTGATATTTCTTATAGTGTTGGATTTGTTTCTAGATTTATGTCTAAACCACAACAAACACATTTTAAAGTTGCAAAAAAAAAATTAAGATATGTTAAAGGTACTCTTAATCTCGGTCTCTTTTACGATGCAAATTGTGATTTTTCTTTAAAAGTTTATACTGATTCAAATTTAGGAGGTGATCCCAATGATGGGAGATCCACCTGAGGTTATTATTTCTTTGTTGGATCGGGTGCAATCTCATGGAATAGTAAGAAACAACAATCTACTTCTCTTTGTTCTACATAAGTTGAATATAAAGGTTGTACAAATGCATTCAAAGAAGCACTATGGTTAAGAAGATTACTTGAAGATTTGAGTCTACCTCAAAAGGATCCTACTCCTTTATCTTGTGATAATCAAAGTGTTATTGCTTTGGCAAAGAATCCAATTTTTCATGCAAGGACAAAGCACATTTCTCTTCAACATAATTTCATTAGAGAGCAAATTGAAGACAAGAAAATTTCTCTTTTTTATTGTAAAGGTGAAGATCAAGTGGTAGATATTCTCACCAAAGCTCTTTGTAAAGATAAATTTCTCTTTCATTGTAAAAATCTTGCATTACAACCCATTGAAGAGTTTGATGTAACCTCCCCAAGTAAAGCTTAAGGGGGGATGTTAGAAGATTAATCTTTACTTGGTAAAGGTTATTCTTTATTTGTAACTATTTATTAACTTGTAGGAATATTCCAAAGGAATCCCTACAAGTCTTTTGTCTTTTTGTATTCTCACACATGTGTGAGGATGACTCATTATTATTATTTTAATTATTTTTTTAAGGAATATTTGTAGCCACCTCCTTAAGAGGTTCTTGACACATTGCACACACATAGATGAATGGTGGCATTCATTGAGTTGGGAGTTACATTCTAACTCCTCTTCTCACCTCTATTTATCGAGGTGTCTCTCCTCTCATTCTTCATATTCAAGCAAGTAAGCTTAAGGCCTAATTGCTCTCTCTCTCTCTTTGTATCATTCTTAGGCATTTTGCCTCCATTCATAGTATTGGGGTTTTTTCTTGTTTTTTCTTCTTATCAAATTCTTGTGTCTCATTTGTATTTTGTTGGTGCTTGGTTTGGCTTCTCTATTTCTTGGTAATGTCTTTCCTTCAAACAATGCTCATTAGTTAGTACTTTCCATTGCTCATTTATTGTTCCTTTCATGGTATCTATTATAAACAAATATCCATTTCCTGAAATCAATTTTCATCAATTTATGCAATCAAAATGGATGAAACAAAATAGATATCCATTTTGAAAAGCCCAAAAAGCACACTTCAGTAAAATGGGCATAACTTTTGTGTTATTGATCAAAATCTTGATTTTTAACAGGCATTAGAAAGGTGATTCATAACTCTACACAATGGATAATATTATTTTGATAGATTGAGCACAAAAAAATAATTGTTGTCATTTTAAGTTCCTCCTTAAGTTTTAAAATTTAAAATGCTCATAATTCTTGCATACAAAGTCTTTTTTTCATGGTTTTTTTTTGCAATAATCATCCTAAATGACTTGAAACATTACAAAATTAATAGATAACAAAAAAAAAAAAAAATTAACTAAGGAGAGTAAATTTTTTCATAAATCATCATAGGAGGCCTCCTTGTTGTCTTTGAGCCTATGCACACCTTTACCCAAGTTGAACTAAGATAACATATATATATACATACATACATATATATATATATATATATATATATCCCTCTATCTATTTATCTATCTCTTGCTCTCTCCCCCTCTCCTTCATTTACCCTCTCTACCTAGCTCTCTCCCTTTCTCTTCCCCTCTCTTTCATAGGTTATATATATCTCACTCTTTCTATCTATATCTTTGCCTATATCGCTCTATTTGTGTCACTCCATATTTATATATCTCACTACTTTTCTCTCTCTTTCTATGTCTCTCACTCCCTCTCCCTCCCTCTATCTATTTATATAATCTACATTTTCATCAAGTTATCTCCATATCTCTCTCTCACTCATATATACACACACACCCTATTTATGCCTCCCTATATCTATCTCTTTGTCTATGTCCCTCTCTCCATATCTCTCTCCCTATCTCTATTACTTATCTCTATCACCTCCTTTCTCTCTCACTCTTTCCCCCTTTATCTATATATCTCTATCTCTCTCTTTACATCTATCTATATCTCATTATCTCTACCTCTCCCTCATATTCATTCTCTCTCTCCCTATCCCTTTCTATCCATATATTTCTATACCTCTATCTCCCTATCTCTCTATCTCTATATCTCCCTCTATCATTATCTCTCTCTTTCCCTCTCCCGCTATATATTGATATACATGATCTCCACCCCTCTTCTTCTCTCTCTATCTCTCAACCTATCTCTCCCCTTTTCTCTACCTGTATCTCTCTATCTACACCCTATCTATATATTTCTCACTCTACCTCCCTCTATCTCCCCTTCTTTGTCTATCCCTCTTTATCTCTCTCCTTTTCTCTACCTCTATCTCTCTATCTAGGGTACTTGGAGAGATAGGTAGGGAGTGGGAGAGACTTGAGAGAGAGGGAGACCTAAGAGGGAGAGATACTTCAGAGGGAGAGAGGGAGGGAGGGAGAGAGAAACTTGAGAGGGAGAGAGGGAGTGAGATATAGAGGGAGAGAGACAAAAAGAGGGAGAGTGACTTGAGAGGGAAAGAGGGAGGGAGAGAGAGAGACTCAAGAGGGAGAGAGAGAGAGATCTAGTTAGGGTGGGAAGGAGACACCTACGAGAGAGAGGGATTGGGAGAGAGAGATACTTGAGAGGGAGGTGGAAAGCAAGAGAGGGGGAGAAGAGAGAGAGTAGAGAGAGAGAGTGTGGGAGAGACCAAAGAGAGGTAGTGGGAGAGACTTAAGAGGGAGAGAGAAGGGTGAGAGGGAGATGGAGAGGGAGAGGGAGTTGGAGGGACCAGAGAGAGGGAGGGAGGGAAGGAGGGAGAGGAAGAGACCTTAGAGAGAGAGGGAGAGGGAGAGAGAGACTTGAGAGGTAGAGAGGGGGAAGAGAGGCCCAAGACCTGGAGATAGAGAGTGTGTGTGTGTGTGTGTGTGAGAGAGAGAGAGAGAGAGAGATATGAGAGAGACAGACCTGAGAGAGAGATCTAAGAGAGAGATGGAGGGGGGGAGAGGGAGCGAGAGAGCGAGAGAGAGAGAGAGGGAGATGGAGAGGGAGTGGGAGGAACTTGAGAGAGAGAGAGAGAAGTATGGAGATAGGAGAGAGAGTGGGAGAGAGAGACCTAAGAGGGAGATAAAAAGTGTGTGTGAGAGAGAGGGAGGGAGAGAGAGATATACTTGAGAGGGAGAGAGGGATGTGGAGAGGAGAGAGACATTGGCAGAGAGAAATACCTAAGAGGGAGATGGAGTATGCATGTGTGAGAGAGAGAGAGACATGTGAGGGAGAGAGACTTAAGAGGGAGAGAGACTTAAGAGGGAGAGATACTTTAGAGGGAGGGAGAGAGAGGGAGAGAGGGATATGGGGAGTGAGGTATATGGAGAGAGAGTGAGAGAGTGAGAGGGAGTGGGAGGGACCTGTGAGAGAAAGAGAGGGAGTGAGAGAGAGACACACACACACATAGAGAGAGAGAGAGGGAGGGAGAGAGAGACTTGAGAGGGATAGAGGGAGAGAGAGAGAGGGAGGAGAGGAGAGATGCTTGGGGAGAGAGGATGAGAAGAGGAGGAATGGTGGAGAGGAGTATATGCAGAATCATCTTTAGGAAAAAATAGGTACCAATTGGTGATGAAAATTTAGAAAAAAAAGAGTTAGGAAAATTGATGTAAAAATTTGAATAAGTTATCTATATTATTTCAAAAATATGTAAGAATAGAATTTGTGGAAAATTGAATGTACTTTCTAAACTACTAGGTTAATTTTTTCCTTCTTCCTTCCATCTGTCCTTCCATTCCTTTCCATTATCTCCTTCCCTCCATCTACTCCTTCCTTCTTCCATCTCATGTCCCTCCTCCATTCTGTCCCCTTTATTTCCATCCACTCCTTCTATTTCTCCTTCCTGTCCTTTCCATTTTATCTCTTCACCACTGGCTCTGTCATTCCTGTCTTTCCTCCATCCATATTTTCATGGCTCATCTTCTTCATTCCTTATTATATTCCTTCCTTCACTCCTTCCTATTTCCTCCAATTTCACTCCATCCTTCCTTCCCATCTGGCTTTCCGTCCATTCCATTTCTTCTTCATTCCATTCCGTCCCTCCATCAGTGTCCATTCCATTCTCTTCATCTTCATTCCATTATTTTTATATAATTTCCTTCATTCATTGCCTATTTCCTGTATATTCCATGTCTCTTCCTGCTGTGTCTCTCCATTTTCCTGTATTTTAAGTTATCTCATCTTTAATATTATTCTTCAGATTAATCCCTCTTCATGTATATATTTTATCTCTCTCTCTCTCTCTCTCTCTCTCTCTCTCTCTCTCTCTCTCTCTCTCTCTCTCTCTCTCTCCCTCTCTCCTTCTCTCCCTCCCACTCTCCCTCTCCCCTTCCCACTCTCCCTCTCCTTCTCTCACTCTCCCTCTCTCACTCTCCCACTCTACCTCCCTCTCTCTCTCCACCTCCTCTCCCCTCTCTGACCTAAACATCTCTCTCTCCTCTCTCCTCTCCTCTCCACTTCTTCCCTCTCCTCTCCCTCTCTCCTCTCTCTCTCTCTCCTCTCCCTCCTCTCTCCTCCCTCTCCTCCTCCTCTCCTCTCTCCTCTCTCAATGTCCACTCTCCTCTCTCCTCAGCCTCGTCCCTCTCTCTCTCTCTCCTCCTCTCCCCTCCTCTCCCACTCTCTCCTCTCTCCTCAGCCCTAGGCCCTCTCTCTCTCTCTCCTCTCTCTCTCTCTCTCTCTCTCTCTCTCTCTCTCCTCCTCTCCTCTCCACTCGACCTCTAGGCCACTCTCTCTCTGTCTCTCTCCTCTCTCCTCAGCCTCGACCCTCTCTCTCCTCTCTCCTCTCCTCTCCCTCCTCCTCTCCTTTCTCATGTCCTCTCCTCTCCACTCTCCTCTCCTCTCCTCCTCCTCCTCCTCTCTCTCTCCCTCTCTCTCTCTCCTCCTCCCTCTCCTCTCAATCTTCCTCTCCTCTCTCCTCTCATCAATCCTCCTCTCCCTCTCCCTCTCCTCTGACCTCGACCTCTCTCCCTCTCCTCCCTCTCTCTCTCTCTCTCTCCTCTCTCTCTCTCTCTCTCTCTCTCTCTCTCAGCCTCTGTCCTCTCTCTCCTCTCCCTCTCCTCTCCCTTTCTCCCTCTCCTCTCCTCCTCCTCTCCCTCTCCTCTCCTTCCTCACTCCTCCTCTCCCTCCTCCTCCTCATCCTCCTCCTCTCCCTCTCTCTCACTCTCTCTCTCTCAATCTCCCACTCTCCCTCTCTCCCTCAACCCTAAACCCTCTCTCTCTCCATCTCCCCCTCTCCCTCAACCCTAAACCCTCTCTCTCTATCTCTCCTTTCCACTCTCCCTCTCCTTCTCGCAATCTCCCACTCTCCCTCTCTCAATCTCCCACTCTCCCTCTCACTCTCTCCCTCCGACCCTCTAAACCCTCTCTCCCTCTCTCTCTCCCTCCCTCTCCCTCTCTCCCTCTCTCCCTCTCCCTCTCCCAATCTACCACTCTCCCACTCTCTACCATTAACCCTTAGGTCTATGTGGGCACAAATCAGATATCTGATTTGTGAAACTCCGATGTGTAGAGCTAAAATCTTACCGTTGCAAAACATTTTAAAATGTTTTCTATATCAGATATCCGATTGTATTGGATATTGGATTTGTGGGCCATAGAAAAACCCCATGTGGGTCTTTTTTTGCATTCCAACGGACCCTACATTCTATTTGCAGCACTGTGTAGGTGACAAACGTGTAGTTTCAGACAAGAAGAGACAAAGATCAACTTTTTGGAGCATCTTGTACTCAAATTTGTCATAAGGAATGATTTTTTAGCATCTTTTATGAGGTATAATTGGGAGCAGCAGTCGTCAAAATAAAAAAATGTAAGAGAAAGCTTACAAAAGAACAAATTGATGAATATAGACAAAGAGATAGAGAAGGTCATAGGAAGAAAAGACAAGGTATGTTAAATATTGGTGAACCTAAGCCCTATAGTCTGTCAAGTGAAGAGGAAATTGAATATGTTCAAGGTGAAAATGTAGAACATGATATTGAAATTGGGAATGAAAATGTTCAAATTGATATTGAAAATGTTCAAGGTGAAAATGTTGGAGTTGAATATGTTGAACATGATATTCAAATTGGGAATGAAAATATTGAAATTGATAATGAAAATGTTCAAGGTGAAAATGTTGGAATTGAAGATGTTGAACATGATATTGAAATTGGGAATGAAATTATTCAAATTGATATTGAAAATGTTCAAGGTGAAAAAGTTGGAAATGAAAATGTTGAACATAATATTGAAGCAAGTGTAAATTGAGTTTCACCAAATTACATGAGAAATGAAGAACCTTGTGTGGAAGAAAGACATATTCCAAATTCAAGACCTTCAATGACCCCTAAATGGTTAGTTGAAATTGATGATAACATTATAAACAATTTTGAAGGCAAGAGGTCAACACGAATTGTTCGGTTGTGGGCTAGAAGACTTTTCATTCGACCATTATTTTAGCAATAAGACTTTGACCAAGCAATGCCAACTTTTTGTACAATTTCTAAAGATGCAAAAGATGAGACCTTTGCTAGCCAAATTGAAGATTCATGTGAACAAGAAGACCGAAAACAATTCTATTATTGTCAAAAATCTTTTTAATGCTCTCAAGTCTATTGGAAAAAATAACAAGGAAAAAGATAAGAGAGATGCTCGGAGATTCATTACAACCGCCCTAGTAAGCCATCAATTGAAAAAGCCTCGCTTTATGAGACATACTTGTATTGATTTTGACATAAATCGTAAAAATTTGGATAGAGCACTTGCAAGAAGAGAAAGAATAGATGATCCTCTTCAAAATGATACATGGGCTTTTGTCAGGAGGCTTCCACATGTTGATAAGAAGGTAGCCGATAATGTAAAGCAAGTAATTCAAAAATTTTGGCATGATAACTCTAGAGTATCACCCAATGCATAGGATGTTTTAAAGTTAAGCATTGGCAATCAAGACCGTACACCGCATCCTAAACATTTATTGGAATCATGCCAAACAATGTTGTTCAACAAATTTATTCAAACACATCCAAATATGGAAATTTCGCAAAGGAATTTTGAAGTTTTGAAGCCATTTTATTGTGTGCCTCTTAAGATTCGTAATACTTGTTGTTGCAAATACCATGTGGAGTTTTCAATGTACCATGAACTATTATGCTATATCCGTTCTACTTTGCATACTAATGAAATATTGCAGGAGTGTGGTGCAATGCTTCTTCCGAAATCATCAAGGGACTCGCTAGATCTATTTTTATGTTCTAGAAATGATGGTTCATTTTTCTATAGAAATGATTGTTTAAATGCGAAGTGCTCACAATGTGGTGGCTTGTCAAATTTTGTTCAATTTTTTCATGAGGGTTCCGAACATGAATTTGGAAACAATATTTTTGAGAAAAAGAGATATGAGATAGTCAAATATACTTTGCAGAGTGGAGGTGAAATTTCTAGATGCGAGTTGGTTACAAAAGAATGCAATGTTGCTGATTTTATTTCAGATTTTAAGGACAATCTTTTCTACAAGTATGCAAGGCATAGTCATAGATATCAGTGGTTGGATCAACAATTCAAGATATGTAAGGACTCTTTTCCGATTGGCACTATTACATCAGTGGTTGATTTTGCAGAAAACTACACATTGAAACCACAAAAGGAAGTACAATCTCAGTATTACAATTCCATTCAGATTTCTATTTTTATCCACATAACATTTAGACATGCACCTAATAGTACAGAGGAGGATTGAAAGATAATCAGAGAGTATCATTTTTATATGAGTGATGATAGATCTCACTCATCCGAGTATGTCCAACATTGTTTCGAGAATTTTTTTGAGTTCTTGCAAGAGCATGATATAGCACTGGGCCGACATCTCATTTCGTCAGATAACTGCACAGGTCAATTCAAGAATGCTCATATGTTTTATTGGTTGAGTAGAATGCATGTAAAGAGGGGTGTACCTAATATTTGGATTTTTTTTTTAAGCTGGGCATGGGAAAGGGGAGCACGATGGAGTAGGTGCATGTATAAAGAGAGCTCTAGTTGAGGAGCAATTGAAGATTTTAGGAGAAAAATTCAGTGATGCACATTCTATTGTTGATTGGTGTAGTTCAGCATTGTCACAGGGAGGGACACTTGATTCAATAGTGCCCAGATTCTTTTGGTTGGTTGAGGAGGGTATAGTTGGAGGAAGATTGGATTTTCATACAATCAAAGATTCTTCAAAGATACATTCATTTTGAAGCTCAGATGCAAGCACATGGACCATTTGGACACGACAGTTGGCTTGTTTTTGTCAAAGTTGTATTCAGTGCGAGTGGGATCAATGCGAGTCAAGTGAGTGGGTGGATACATGGGCTCCATAGTATCTAACTCTTTTATCTCAAACTATATCCATGACAAATGACACAATGGAAAGTTCACTTGATTACGACCAGATTTCCAATCTACTACAGCCAGGACATGTTTTTGCAGTTGTTGCACCACAGGGGAATGAAGAGAGATCAAAATATTGGTTGGCTCTATATGTGTGGGTAAAGTACAAGCTAACACAATCAATGGAAGATGATGATGGGTTCATGTATCCTACAGGTTCAGTTGTGGTTCCAGGAACTTGGTTGCAAACATACATGATTAGAAAGAATGGCATACCTACATTTGAAGACTACAAGAAACAAAAAACCATTCTCATGTATTCACACCTTGTTGAAGAATCATGCCAAACCAAAGACAAAACAACTATGGACACTTAGAAATGTTGATCATGAAGCAATATTGGATACTCATAAGCAAATAGATGACTCTTCAGGCACACTTGAATAGCATATTCAAGAATGGAAGGTACAATGCTTAGGTTCATTAGTGTTCTTTATTTAATACAGATATTTTGTATACTATTGCAATGTGGGTGTCTTTAATAGTGATTTTTTTGGGGATATTTTTGGAACGATTGATCGTGGACCTGCTACAACAATAGCCAGCTCTGATCCTTTCAGAGAGGTATGCAACAGATTACAATAATATAGATTGGTTATTCAAAGCGTCTTTTATAGTTTGCATTACCATCTCATCATCAATTAGGTCATTTAGAATAATATAGATTGGTTATTCTAAGCATCTTTTATAGTTTGCATTACCAATTCATCATCATTCAAGTTGTTTAGATTAATATAGATTTGTTAGTCTAAGAATTTTTTTTTTTGTGACAATATAGATTTATCATTTGAAAAAATTTGCAATATTCCTGGCATGATTGATCATAGACCTGTTGCAACAATAGGCAGCTCTAATCCTTTCGAAGAGTTATTTGACAAATTGCAATAATGTAGATTAGTTATTCTAAGCATCTTTTCTATTGTATGTAGTTTAACTGCTACCTTGATGGTTTGTACATGTGCTTGTCACTCCAGAACGTCAACATACTACTCTTGTGGAAGACTATGCCCCGAATGCCTCCAATAGGCAAATTTTGTAAAATTTGAATTTTGAAATGTGAAACAATGTAACAAGGTCATAACTGTGTATAGGCATAATCTATATCTAGTGATGTTTTTTGAAATATGGGTCAAATGTCTAGCATTGTATAAAGGGTATGTTTAAAATGTAAAGAGATTTTTGTACCTAATTGAGCTACAACTGGAGGTTTTCTTCTTGGTTCTTTCATGTCGGTATGCTCATTTGAACCAGGTTTTGTAATATCTCCTATTTATATATAATAAATTACAGTGGCTTGCCACTTTTTCCAAAAACAAAAATGTAAAAAGTTCATGTGAATTTCATTTCCCATGTAATTGATTCTTTGATCTAGCAAAGTGGAAACAAGGTATTTGGGTGTGCATGATGTTCAAGTTGATTGGGTAAGAGTTTTCTGATGCAAGAGCTAGGTGGCTTTAAACAACACAATTACAATTAAAGATGATTTAAACTCCAATTTGATCGTCAAAACCAAACTTGGGTGAAACTTCACTCCCCAAACCTTGCCACACCCATAAACTCATCAAACACGTCTATTAGGACTTGCAGAAGCTTGATCCAACTTTAAATATTTATGCCCCCACATTTCATTGACATTAGCATGTTGTAACCACCATTTTCACCTAATTTCACTCATTTTTGCCATGCATGGCAACTCACCAACTCAACTACAGACCTTTCTAGCTCTTTAAACACACATATTCACCTTATATAGTCCTAATAACATCTACCATGGCCATACCATCAAGCTAAAGACCGTACAATGGATGGTATGGCCTTTTAGCACTTTGGACTCTTAAGGGAAATCGTCGATCCAATGTAGCTCCGAGTGATTTGGCATATTTGGGTGCAAAAGAGGACCATCCCTAGCGTAAACGTACCCATCCGGATGTGTTGGAATAGTCCATTTGGTCGTACGAGTTGGAGAATGAAAGTTGCACCCCTTTGCAACTTTACATTGCTTGCATTTGGCAACATTTTCCCTCAACTGAAAACTCATCACCACGAGAAAATGCCTCTAAGATAGAAAAAATCGAGAGAGGTTATTGTAGATGGTCCCAACACAATCACATATCCTCAGACGAAGAATCTGTAAATATCACGGTTTCTGATAAATAGCCCTTCAAAGATTGTTGTCTTTTAGCAATTTGGACTCTTACGGGAAATCACCGGTCCAATGTAGCTCAGAGTGATTCGGCGTATTTGGGTGCAAAAGAGGACCATACCTAGCGTAAACGTACCCATTCGGACGTGTTGGAATAGTCTATTTGATCGTACGAGTTGGAGAGTGAAAGTTGCACCACTTTGCAACTTTACACTGCTTGCATCTGGCAACTTTTCCCTCAACTGAAAACTCATCACCACGGGAAAACGCCTCTGAGATAGCAAACACCAAGAGAGGTTATTGTAGATGGTTCCAACACGATCCCATAGCCTCAGACGAAGAGTCTGTAAGCATCACCATTTGGACTAACCGTCCGTCAAAGATTGTTGCCTTTTAGCACTTTGGACTCTTAAGGGAAATCGTCGGTCCAATGTAGCTCGGAGTGATTCGACGTATTTGAGTGCAAAAG
Source organism: Sequoiadendron giganteum (assembly GCA_007115665.2). Classification (NCBI taxonomy): domain Eukaryota; kingdom Viridiplantae; phylum Streptophyta; class Pinopsida; order Cupressales; family Cupressaceae; genus Sequoiadendron; species Sequoiadendron giganteum. Next base: position 9,207,877 of record CM021100.1, on the reverse strand, counting down.
AGGACCATACCTAGCATAAACGTACCCATCTGGACGTGTTGGAACAGTCTGTTTGGTCGTACAAGTTGGAGAATGAAAGTTGCACCACTTTGCAACTTTACACTACTTGCATCTGGCAACTTTTCCCTCAACTGAAAACTCATCACCACGGGAAAACACCTTCGAGATAGAAAAAACCAAGAGAGGTTATTGTAGATGGTCCCAACACAATCCCATAGCCTTAGACGGAGAGTCTGTTAAGCATCACATTTTTGGAGTAACAGTCTGTCAAAGATTGTTGTCTTTTAGCACTTTGGACTCTTAAGGGAAATCATCGGTCCAATGTAGCTCGGAGTGATTCAGCATATTTGGGTGCAAAAGAGGACCATACCTAGTGTAAATGTACCCATCCGAACGTGTTGGAATAATCTATTTGGTTGTACGAGTTGGAGAATGAAAGTTGCACCACTTTGCAACTTTACACTGCTTGCATCTAGTAACTTTTCCCTCAATTGAAAACTCATCACCACGAGAAAACACCTCTGAGATAGCAAAAATTGAGAGAGGTTATTTTATATGGTCCCAACATGATCCCATAGCCTCATACGAAAAGTCTTTAAGCATCACGGTTTTGGAGTAATAGTTCGTCAAAGATTGTTGCCTTTTAGCACTTTGGACTCTTAAGGGAAATCGTCGGTCCAATGTAGCTCAAAGTGATTCGACGTATTTGGGTACAAAAGAGGACCATACTTAGCGTAAACGTGCCCATCCAGACGTGTTAGAACAGTCTTTTTGGTCGTACGAGTTGGAGAATGAAATTTGCGTCACTTTGCAACTTTACACTACTTGCATCTGGCAACTTTTCCCTCAACTAAAAACTCATCACCACGGGAAAATGCTTCTGAGATAGAAAAAACTGAGAGAGGTTATTGTAGATGGTCCCAACACAATCTCATAGCCTCAGACGGGGAGTCTATAAGCATCACGGTTTTGGAGTAACAGTTCGTCAAATATTGTTGCCTTTTAGCACTTTGGACTCTTGAGGGAAATTGTTGGTGCAATGTAGCTCAAAGTGATTCGGCATATTTGGGTGCAAAAGAGGACCATACCTAGCGTAAACGTACCCATCCGGACGTGTTGGAACAGTCCATTTGGTCGTATGAGTTGGAGAATAAAAGTTGCACCACTTTGCAACTTTACACTGCTTGTATCTGGCAACTTTTCCGTCAACTGAAAACTCATCACCACCGAAAAATGCCTTTGAGATAGAAAAAATTGAGAGAGGTTATTGTAGATGGTCCCAACATGATCCCATAGCCTCAAACGAAGAGTCTGTAAGCATCATAGTTTTGGAGTAACAGTCTGTCAAAAATTGATGCATTTTAGCACTTTGGACTCTTAAGGGAAATCTTCAGTCCAATGTAGCTCGGAGTGATTCGGTGTATTTGGGTGCAAAAGAGGACCATACCTAGTGTAAACGTACCCATACGGATGTGTTGGAACAGTCTGTTTGGTTGTACGAGTTGGAGAATGAAAGTTGCACCACTTTGCAACTTTACACTGCTTGCATCTAGCAACTTTTCCCTCAACTGAAAACTCATCACCACGAGAAAACGCCTCCGAGATAGAAAAAACTGAGAGAGGTTATTGTAGATGGTCCCAACACAATCCCATAGCCTCAGACGGAGAGTCTATAAGCATCACGGTTTTTGAGTAACAGTCCGTCAAATATTTGTCTTTTAACACTTTGAACTCTTAAGGGAAATCGTCGGTCCAATGTAGCTCGGAGTGATTCAACGTATTTGGGTGCAAAAGAGGATCATACCTAGTGTAAACATAGCCATCCGGACATGTTGGAATAGTCTATTTGGTCGTACGAGTTGGATAATGAAATTTGCACCACTTTGCAATTTTACACTGCTTGCATCTAGCAACTTTTCCCTCAACTAAAAACTCATCACCATGGGAAAATGCCTCTGAGATAGAAAAAATCGAGAGAGTTTATTGTATATGGTCCCAACACGATCCCATAGCCTCAGACGGAGAGTCTGTAAGCATCACATTTTTTGAGTTAACATATGTCAAAGATTGTTGCCCTTCTACACTTTGGACTCTTAAGGGATTTCGCTGATTGAACATAGCTCAGACTGCTTCGGTCTGTTTGGGTGCGAAAGGGAACCATACCTAACCTAAATGTACCCATACGGACATGATGGAACAGTCGGTTTGGTCATACAAGTTGTAGAACAATATTTATTGATGCCCTTACAAGTAGTTTTTAGCCTCCGATCAAACTCCAATGTTGTTTTTTGTTCGAAAAAAAGCTATGAGACCATAGCTGCTTGTGAAAAACCAGTCAAACACCTTTATTTCAACTCTACCACAACGTCTAGACTCCTATCTTGCACTTCCCTTTACAATTTTAATAATTTTCCTTCAAAAAACTACATAGTAATTTTGACAATTTTGAAGCAAAAATGTATTTTTGGCATATTGGACCCCTAGACTCAAAACTTTAACTTAATACACCTTAAATGGTCTTCGTTGACCTTATTTAGCATACATAGATCACACCTGACCTCTCAACCTATCAACCTTCAAATGTGTAATCTTGCAAATAGTAGATTAGGTGGGAAACTAGAGAGGAAGAGTTGATGGTGAGTGGCCTAGTGAAGGCTAGAGAAGCAGAGTTTGAGGAATATGGTGTTAGGACAGGGGATTGTCATTGGTTGTCATATTTGGTTGTGTGACAGATGTATGCTACTATGGGGATGGTTCTAACCATAAAGAACCTGAGAAAGATTGTGAAGAGAAGAGTTGAAGGGCAGAGATACATGTCTAGTTGGCAAAAGCTTATGGAAGAACATGAAATAAAGATACTAATGTATGGATGTTTAGCTTTGTGTACTGAATTTTTGTGTGCAAGTGTCAAGCTTGGGAAACACCATTTGTAGGTGTCAATGAAGACAAATAGCAGCAAGAAGATCCATTTGAGAAGGATCAAGCATGGCAAGACCAAGACAACGCAAAGCATGAAGGGTACAAAATCCCTCAGATGAAGATTTCCATGCAAGTGACTTGGAGTGGGTTTGAAGGGATTGTGAAGAAGATAGGAGTAGATCTATGGAGTGATTTATGGGGCATAAATATTTTGTACCCGGGGAGTATGGTGCAGGAGCACCTAAAACATGTAAGGTTTCATGAATTGACAAGGCCATTCCTCTTTCTATATAGGTTGTACCTTAGAGGAATGGGCATGAATTAGATAGGGGTAGGCTTAGGAACACATTTTTAGGGGTGATAAAGGGATTAGAGTGGTATGAGAAGGCTGCCCTGTTAAGAAACACAATTTTTTGTGCCTTTTGAGTAAGGCTAGAGAGTGAGTTTTTGAGAAGTTGAATGAGAATAGGTTGGAACTTGTTGGAAACTATTGGAACAGGTGTATTTAATGGTGTTTAATAAGTCTAAGTGACTAAGAGTAACCCAAGAAGAGTAAAAGTGTGAAACCCTAGTTGGAAGGGGCAAAAACAAGGGAAAATTGGTGATTTTACAAAGAAAGTGTAAGCCAAATTATGGGGCAGCATAATACAATGATGTTTTAAGTTTAAGCAAACAAAATTAAGAGGGAATGAAGTGGTTTTAGGATTGAGTGAGGTCAGAGCATACAAGTTCCAATAAGCCCTACCAACAAGCCAGTGAACTATTTGATAAAATGCTTTAGTAGACATGTATGAAAAATGTGGTAGCATAGACAAGGCAGTGGACTATTTGAAAAAAAGCTTTAAAGAAATGTGGTCTCATAGAATTCCATGACAAGCAAATGCAATTGACAACTGCTCATAGTTTTCAGTTATGCAATGTGAAGTAATTGCATAACTGCTTAGGTTGACTTTGTAAAAATTGTATTGTAATTGAATTTTTTTCATCTATGAACATCTAGTTGTTAGTTATGCAATGTGAAGTAATGATTTGAGTTTGAAAGATGTGTAATGCAATGTAATCAATGATATAAATATAAACTACATAATATTACCATTCTTTTTTATGCTATTGTACATTGATATTTAACCATTGCTCAAGATAAAAATTTCAGAGTTTAATCATGCACATGAGGAACAAATTAAATTTTGATTGTCAACTTCTATATATCAAATTATCCAATAATCAAGTGTATGTCCATATACAAAAATGGAATCGACGCCAACTCAAACAAATTTTTACAAAATGTGGCATATGCCATCTCAATATCTATTCAAAATATACATGCCAAAATGTCTATCTCGTCCTAAACTACTGGTGGATCATCAAAATGGAGCCTCTTTGAAGCACTTGTTGGCTCTGAAGGTAGTTGTACAAGAAAAATTCAAACCACAATTGAGATTAGTTCTACTATATAATTTAAAATCAAATAATTAACATCAAAATCAATATACATTGAATTTTAATTGAACTCTAAAATTGAAATCTTGATTACCTGAAATATACGTCTCTTCAAAGGGTTAGAAGTCCTAGAATATACCAAAACAACTTTTGAAATGCCAATCTATATATGTGAACAAAACATAAAATTGATCCAAGTTAGCATACAATTATTGGTAATAGGAACATATTTACCAAACATAAAATAAAATAAACACATACCTCTTTAGGTTGATCTTTTTCTTTATCTCTTTCGAGTGTTTCGACATCTCCTCCTTGAGGTGTTTCAACACCTACTCCTTGAGGTGTTCTAATACCTACTCCTTTAGGCGTTGTGTCACTTGTCAACAACAATGTATAGCTCATAATCACCTGTACATAAAAATGACAAGTACATATGAAATTACCAATCTATGTCAATGTATGTATTATCAATATAAGATCTTAAAAATCTTAATTCAATCCAATTTGAGTTCAATTACCTTCCCCTTATCTAACTTTGCACCTCCATGGTCTGGACGAGGTTGCACATCACTCGCACTAGGTGTTTCCTACAAGAGGAAAATAAGATAAACATATAAGTTATTATATAATTTCATTAATGACAATTCAAATGACAAGCAAGTATATAGTAAAAAATTTAAACGAGTGAGTGCGAAAATATATATTGTGGGTGTGTCGAGGCCAAATGAAATGGACCTAAGGGTGCTATCAGTCACCCGTGTGAGCTCCTCCTCAGACATCAATTGTTAAATAGACCATGTAAATAAATATTAGTACTTGATACTATCTCTTATTAATATTCATTTAAAAACAAATGCAAGTTATGAATTTACAACTTAAATCTTACCTGTGTCACTATTCCAACATCCCCCTCTCTCGCAGGAGAGGACTCTGTAGGGTGTGCTCCACTCCCCTGCGACTGATCTATAATGTCCACATCATAGAGTCATAATTAGAATTGTCCAAGGGATGCTCAACGGGTTGTACAAGAGGACCCAAGCATATCTGGTGGCACATAGTGCAAGTATGTGGCACACAAATATGTGGACCTGAGGAGGATGATGCAGTAGCACTCAAGCCTTCGCCAACATCACCAGAATGTGGCTGAGCTACTATAGAAGCATGTGAAACCAAATGACCACTCAAAGAGTGAATAGCCTGAATAGTCTGTGTGGTTGCATCTTGGATAATCTCTGGATGATATACTGGAGGTGGCAGAGGAAGGGGAGGAAGGGGAACATTTGGGCGCAAGACTACTTTAATTGCCCCTGGTCTATCCTGGAGCATACCTCCATCGACATATTTGTGTGCCACAGTAATTGACATGATGCCCTAACACAAACTCAGCATATAATTTTTTAATAAAGTAAAATGGTATATCAGAATTGTTGTTCGGTGGTTTATCAAAAACCATACACCAACGATCCCAAAATTTATCTAGAATGTCCCTATTCGTGCACCATTTTATAGAAAGTTTTGTTTTATCAACATTCACTGGCAAACCGGTGTGGGGGTTAACGAATAAAGAGGCTATTTGGGCTTTGGTTATTTGGAGATCTTTCACATCATCGTCAGACAATCCACATGCATAATATTCCCTCATGTCTTCTCACCACGAATGAAAGTCATTATGTTGGGTGGAGAGGGTTTCTATATTTTTAATTATTTCCTTCAATGTGTTTGTCATATCTCTCAATCGAGGGATTGTCTTATAAACTTCACAAATGCCCCTCAATTGCCCCAATTTTTCACTAATTAAGTCTTCAATTGGTGGCTGCGGAGGTGGTGGAGCGTTTGACATTTGTGTATTTTCATTCTCAGCCATAATACCTGATTAAAGTTAAAAACTAATTAATCGAATTGAAATTACATAATATAAATAAAATTATTGTAAAAAAACCCTAGTTTTTAATAAAAATCCAAAAAAACCTACTTTTTCACAAAAATCCATAACAAACTCTAGTTTTTGATAAAAATACATCAACAATGCTATTTTTTAATCAAAATCCATTTAAAAACATTAATTTTTAATAAAAATTCATTGTGAACTCTAGTTTTTAATAAAAATTCATTGTAAACTCTAGTTTTTAATAAAAATCAATAAAAAAACCCTACTTTTGAAAAAAAAAAATCATAAAAACTAATTAAAATTATAAGAATCTAATTGAAAAATTGATTAAAACATAAAAAAAACGAAAAACTTACCTTTCAAATCGGATTTCTCATGAAAACGGATATCGGATTTCTTCTTCTCCTTGTGTGCCCGTGTCCAAATTGTGTGAAATGACTTTTAACAGTCGGATTTTTTATTTATATAGGCTTTTCAAATCGGATATCCAATTTGCAAAAGTAGGTTTGGGCATTGTTTTGGAGCAATGTATTGACACTCAAACCTAAAAAAAGTCAACTCGACATTTCCACATTTTTGAGTCGATCCAAAACGTATTTTTTTTCCCATTGCCACTTTTTGGCCCATCATGATCCTCCACATACCTAGAGAGAGAGACCTGGGAGGGAGATGGAGAGTGTGTGTGTGTGTGTGTCTGTGTGTGTGAGAGAGAGAGAGAGAGAGACTTGAGAGAGAGACCTAAGAGGGAGAGATACTTAAGAGGGAGAGAGACTTTAGAGGGAGGGAGAGAGAGAGAGAGGGAGATGTCCAGAGTGAGAGGGAGAGAGAGAGGGAGAGGGAGTGGGAGGGACCTAAGAGAGAGAGAGAGTTGATAATAAAAAAAAATTAAAACCCAAATTTTTATGCTTACAGTAAATAAAAAACTGTTGCAACCCTCACCCCTCTACTGTTCAAACCGCAAAATTTTTTTGTAGTCTTGGCCCTTGCAAAAGCTGCTAAAATATCCCCTCTGGCACATTGCTTCGTCTCTCAAAACCCTCGTTGCTGCTTCTCTTCACACTTCACCTCACCTGCCTCTTTTCCCTCTACTTTTTACCTTTCAAGTTTTTAATTTTTTTAAAAATAAAAACACTTAAAATGGAAAGCCCGCCCATATAGAAGAGAGGTAAAAGCTCTTTTAAAAAAAATTATTTTTCAATGAAAAATATTTCCCTCCCATGTATGAGTTAAAAACTTCTTTTTCTAAAAAATGTTTTTTTCCTTTAGAGCTTAAAAGGTTTTCACTAAAAGTTTGGAGTCTTAAGTCTTTATTCTTTAGTTTTAAAATCACATTAATATAAATTTTTAACTTTTAATATTCAATATTAAATTATTAACCTTTTTTAAAAACTAATATTATATAACTTTAATATTTTTCTCATGTACTTTTATTCCAGATTTAAATTCACATAAATTTATTAAATTTTTATAATTAATTTTTTTTATTTATGCTATAATTATTTAATTATATAGTTTGTTTTTTAGATTGATTATTTTGCAAAAGTAACACATTTAATTTTCATTTTTTACATGAGCTTCTTTAAATAATTAATTCAATCAAAAAGGGAAGTATTTAAAAAACAAAAACAAATATTTACAATAGTTATTATTTTTCTCATAAAGTTGTGAATTTTTTTTATTGCAATCATGTCAACTTTAATTCCTAAAATTAAATTAACTAGTTCTAACTATCATTCTTGAAAAAATTATATCTCTTTTATTTTTTGTTTTAAACATCTTTAAGATGTTGCTACGGATCCCAAATCGAAACCTTGTCCATTTGCATCCCAAAATGAACAAGAAAAATGGAAGTTCAAAAATGAGGAAGCCCTTGGCCCCATAGGTATTTCCATGTCACCCAAACTATATGTTCACATTGGGACATGTACAACAGCCTATGAAGCATGAGACAAACTCAAGACTATTTATGATAGTTCAAATGAATCTAGAAAAAATTAACTTGAAGATTTAAGGTATTCTAATTTTAAATCTATAGATGATTTTTTATTAAAGTTTGATGCTTTAAATTGTCAATTGCAAGGTTTAGGAGTAAAATTAGAATATCTTAGATTAATTCATCTTATTCTTAAAAAATGTCTTCCTAAGCAATTTCAACAATCTATTACTAATATTCATGCTCAATTAGCTATTCCTTCTTTAGCTACTTAATTAACTTATGATATTTTTCGTAATTTATTAAGATAAAAAGAAGCTAAGTTGATTCAGTTTAGCAATATTAAGACTAATGAACATGGTTTTTGGTCTAATCATAAGCAAAACTTTAAACAACATTATAATATAATGGCAATGATCCTAGGAAGAATACTTCTTCTAAGAGACCTCATTGCACTTATTGTAATAAGGATGGTCATTGGTAAAATACTTATTTTAAGAAGTAAAATGAAAAAACACCTATGAAGTAAAATAATCAACAACAAAATAAATCTAATAATAATAAGTTTCATAACAATGTTAATCAATCTAGACAGGTTTTTACTTACAGTTTTAATGTTTCTAAACCTCTTGAATGGGTTATTGATTCAAGTTCATCTCAACATGTTACTTCACATAAAGAAGCTTTTGAGTATATGCAACCTGATATATCTAATGTTCCTCTTCAATTTTCTAATAATCATACTTGTAAAGTAGAAGCAATTGGAGATGTGAATGTTCCTAATGGTAAATTGCATGATGTTTTATATGTTCTTGAACTAAAGACTAACTTGTTTTAGTTGCTAAGCCTTGTCAAGATTATAAAATAAATTTTACAAAAATATGTGCTATATTATTGATCCAAAATAAAACAAGGTCATTGCTAATGCTAAGTTAGACAAAGAAATTCTCAAAAAAATTGGTTTTTAAGTAACTACACATGTACTTTATTATTGGACTTGATCAACCCAATAATAGTGTACTTGTTTTATTCAATTATATTTGGAATATGAAAAGGGGATATTCATGTCGTCATGAATGCATGAATATCCTCTTAATGAATTATTTATACTTAATAATCCTTCACTTCATAGTATGCAATTCTCATTATTCCATCACATTTTTTTTAATATAAATTTTTATAACTTAAGGTGGCTTGATTTGTGGCTTTTGATCTATTACAATATTTAAAACAAACCTAGTGTTTCCTTCTCAACTACAATTATATTGTTTTGATAAAGGGAAATTGACATTTTATCATGTCTCATTAATCTGATATTGTGCCTTATTGGTAGATTTGTCTTTTTGATGGATTTATTTCATCTATATATTTTTGAAAATTAATAACTCATTGGAGTATTTGCCTTCTTGATGGATTTATTCCATCTATATATTTTTTTTGCAAATTAATCACTTTATCAAGTCTCAATGGAGCCTTTATATATATATATATATATATATATATATATATATATATATATATATGCATTAGATGCATTTGCAATAATGTTGCATAGGGGGGACCTATCTATAATGAATCATATTTTTTATCAAGTCTCATTGGAGTTTTTTTTGGGGCCCATGGAAAATATTTCCATCCACTTTGATGGTAGGAAATTATTTATGATGAACTTAGATCTATTTTCTTAATTGATGGGGATTAAGTTCTTGAAACTTTTATGTTTCATTATTTTATTGAAGGAAAAATGGTTTTTATACCATTTTTAGGACTATTTTTCAAAGTCCTTTGATATTTAAAATGAAAGCTTAGATTATAATGAAACATTTGCTCCAGTAGCTAAAGTGCCAACTATTAAATTAGTTCTTGCTTTAGCTTCTCATTTGCATTGGCCTATTCATCAAATGGATGTTAGAAGTGTATTTTTTAAATCGTGATTTACATGAAGAAATTTATGTCTCAACCTTTGGGTTTCGTTAAGAAAGGTAATAAACATCTTGTTTGCAAATTGAAGAAATCAATTTATGGTTTAAAACAATCTCCTAGTGAATGGTATTATAAAATTAATGCTTTCCTTCTATCTCAAGGTTTCATTAGAAGTAAAAATTATCCAAATTTATATATTAAGCATAGTGAAAATGATATTGTGATTCTTATTTTATATGTTGATGATTTAATTATCACTTCTAGTTCTAACAATTTGATTAGTGATGTTAAGTCTCAACTCAATCAACAATTTCAAATGACTGATTTAGGCCTATTACATTATTTTTTGGGTATTTGGAAAACACCTAAAGGCATTTTTCTTTCTCAACAAAAATATGCTCAAGATCTCTTAGATAGATTTAAAATGAATGATGCAAAGTGTGTTTCTACTCCTTGTGAATTAGGAACTAAATTAATGGTTGATATGGAAACTCCTTTTGCATATCTTACTTTGTATAGGAAATTAGTGTTGGATTGGTTTCTAGATTTATGTCTAAACCACAAAAAAATCATTTTAAAGTTGCAAAAAGAATTTTAAGATATGTTAAAGGTACTCTTAATCTTGGTCTCTTTTATGATGCAAATTGTGATTTTTCTTTAAAAGGTTATACTGATTAAGATTTAGGAGGTGATCCCAATGATGGGAGATCCACTTGAGGTTATAGTTTCTTTGTTGGATTAGGTGCAATCTCATGGAATAGTAAGAAACAACAATCTACTTCTCTTTGTTCTATAGAAGCTGAATATAAAGGTTGTACAAATGCATCCAAAGAAGCACTATGGTTAAGAAGATTATTTGAAGATTTGGGTCTACCTCAAAAGGATCCTACTCCTTTATCTTGTGATAATCAAAGTGTTATTGCTTTGGCAAAGAATCCAATTTTTCATGCAAAGACAAAGCACATTTCTCTTCAACATCACTTCATTAGAGAGAAAATTGAAGATAAGCAAATTTCTCTTTTGTATTGTAAAGGTGAAGATCAAGTGGCATATATTCTCACCAAAGCTCTTTGTAAAGATAAATTTATCTTTCATTGTAAAAATATTGCATTACAACCCATTGAAGGGTTTGATGTAACCTCCCCAAGTAAAGCTTAAGGGGGGATGTTAGAAGATTAATCTTTACTTGGTAAAGGTTATTCTTTATTTGTAACTATTTATTAACTTGTAGGAATATTCCAAAGGAATCCCTACAAGTCCTTTGTCTTTTCGTATTCTCATACATGTGTATGACTCATTATATATTTTTAATTCTTTTATTAAAGAATATTTGTAGCCACCTCCTAAAGAGGTTCTTGACACATTTCACACACACAGATGAATGATGGCATTCATTGAGTTGGGAGTTACATTCTAACTCCTCTTCTCACCTCTGTTTATTGAGGTGCTTCTCCTCTCATTCTTCATATTATATTCAAGCAAGTAAGCTTAAGGCTTAAGTTTTCTCTCTCTCTCTCTCTCTCTCTCTCTCTCTCTCTCTCTCTCTCTTTGTATCATTCTTAGGCATTTTGCCTCCATTCATAATATTGGGGTTTTTTAATTGTTTTTGCCCCTTATCAAATTCTTGTGTCTTCTTTGCATTTTGTTGGTTCTTGGTTTGGATTCTCTATTTCTTGGTAATGTCTTTCCTTCAAACAATGCTCATTAGTTAGTACTTTTCATTGCTCATTTATTTTTCCTTTCATGATATCCATTTCCTAAAATCAATTTTCATCAATTTATGCAATCAAAATGGATGAAACAAAACGGATATCCATTTTGAAAAGCCCAAAAAACACACTTCAATAAAATGGGCATAACTTTTGTGTTATTGATCAAAATCTTGATTTTGAATAGGCATTGGAAAGGTGATTTAGATCTCTACACAATGTATAATATTATTTTGATAGATTGAGCATAAAAAAATAATTGCAATCATTTTAAGTTCCTCCTTAAGTTTAAAATTTAAAATGCTCATAATTCTTGCATACAAAGTCTTTTTTTCATGATTTTTTTTGCAATAATCATCCTAAATGACTTGAAACATTACAGAAGTAATTAATAGCGAAAAAATTATATTTTTAATTTAGGAGAGTAAATGGTTTTATAAATCATCATAGAAGGCCTCCTTGTTGTCTTTGATCCTATGCACACCTTTATCCAAGTTGAATTAGGAGAACATATATATCCCTCTATCTATTTATCTATCTCTTGCTCTCTCCCCCTCTCCTTCATTTACCCTCTCTACCTATCTCTGCACTTTTCCCTTACTTTGTCTTATCTATATCTCTCCTCTCTCTCTCCCTCTCTACCTATCCTTGTCCCTTTCTCTTCCCCTCTCTTTCATAGGTTATATATCTCTACATATCTCTCCCTCTTTCTATCTATATCTCTACCTATCTCCCTCTATCTATGTCACTCCATATTTATATATCTCACTACTTCTCTCTCTATGTCTCTCGCTCCCTCTCCCTCCCTCTATCTATTTATATAATCTACATTTTCATCAAGTTATCTCCATATCTCTCTCTCACTCATATATACACACACACCCTATTTATGCCTCCCTATATCTATCTCTTTTTCTATGTCTCTCTCTCCATATCTCTTTCCCTATCTCTATTACTTGTCTCTATCATCTCCTTTCTCTCTCACTCTTTCCCCCTTTATCTATATCTCTCTATCTCTCTCTTTATATCTATATATATCTCATTATCTCTACCTCTCCCTCATATTCATTCTCTCTCTCTCCCTATTCCTTTCTATCCATATATTTCTATACCTTTATCTCCCTATCTCTCTATCTCTCTATATCTCCCTCTATCACTATCTCTCCCTCTTTCCCTCTCCCGCTATATATTGATATACATTATCTTCACCCCTCTTCTTCTCTCTCTATCTCTCAACCTATCTCTCTCCTTTTCTCTACCTGCATCTCTATATCTAAACCCTATCTATATATTTCTCACTCTCCCTCCCTCTATTCCCCCCTCTTTGTCTCTCCCTCTTTATCTCTCTCCTTTTCTCTACCTCTATCTCTCTATCTAGGGTACTAGGAGAGATAGGTAGGGAGTGGGAGAGATCTGAGAGAGAGAGAGAGAGAGACCTAAGAGGGAGAGATACTTTAGAGGGAGAGGGGGAGTGAGAGGGAGGGAGGGAGAGAGAGACTTGAGAGGGAGGGAGAGAGATAGAGAGAGAGACTTGAGAGGGAGAGAGGGGGAGAGAGAGATATCTAGTTAGGGCGGGAAGGAGACACCTGAGAGAGAGAGGAATTGGGAGAGAGAGATACCTGAGAGGGAGGTGGAAAGTGAGAGAGGGGAGAAGAGAGAGTAGAGAGAGAGTGGGAGAGACCAAAGAGAGAGGTAGTGGGAAAAACTTGAGAGGGAGAGAGAGGGAGAGGGAGAGTGAGAGGGAGAGGGAGAGGGAGTGGGAGTGGGAGGGACCAGAGAGAGAGAGAGGGAGGGAGAGGCAGAGACCTTAGAGAGAGGGAGAGGGAGAGATGGAGGGGGAGAGAGAGAGGGAGGGAAGAGAGACCTGAGAGGGAGATAAATAAAGAGAGATAAAGGGAGGGAGAGGGGAGAGACCTGAGAGTTAGAGAGGGAGAGAGAGGAGAGAGAGGACCCAGACCCCGGAGAGAGAGAGATGAGAGAGAGATAGAGAGATAGAGAGAGAGAGAGGAGAGAGGGAATGGAGATGAGGAGAGAGAGACTAAGAGGGAGATGAGAGAGAGAGAGAGAGAGAGAGAGAGAGAGAGAGAGAGAGAGAGAGAGAGAGAGAGAGAGAGAGAGGAGAGAGAGAGAGAGAGAGAGAGAGGAGAGAGTGGATGGAGAGAGAGAGAGAGGGAGAGAGAGAGAGAGGAGAGAGAGGAGAGAAGAGAGAGAGGGGGGAGAGGAGAGAGAGATGGAGAGAGAGGGATAGAGAGAGAGAGAGAGAGAGGGAGATGGAGAGAGACTTGAGAGGGATGGAGAGAGGAGAGAGACAGTGGGAGAGAGAGAGATCTAAGAGGGAGATGGAGAGAGAGAGAGTGTGTGTGAGAGAGAAAGAGACTTGAGAGAGAGACCTAAGAGGGAGAGAGACTTCAGAGGGAGGGAGAGAGACTTAGGAGGGAGAGGGAGAGAGAGAGAGAGGGAGAGAGGGAGATGTCCAAAGTGAGAGGGAGAGGGAGAGGGAGTGGGAGGTACCTAAGAGAGAGAGAGTTGAGAGGGTGAGAGGGAGAGAAAGAGAATTGAGAGGGAGAGTGAGAGAGACTTGAGATGGAGATAGAGAGTGGGAGAGAGAGAGTTGAGAGGTAGATGGAGTGTGTGTGTATGTGAGAGAGAGAGAGAGAGACCAAAGAGAGAGAGGGAGTGGGAGAGACTTGAGAGAGAGACCTAAGAGGGAGAGAGACTTCAAAGGGAGGGATATAGAGAGAGAGGGGGGAGATGGAGAGAGAGAGAGAGAGACCAAAGAGAGAGAGGGAGTGGGAGAGACTTGAGAGAGAGACCTAAGAGGGAGAGAGACTTCAAAATGAGGGATATAGAGAGAGGGGGGGGAGATGGAGAGAGAGAGAGGGACCTGGGAGAGAGAGAGGGAGTGGGAGAGAGAGATACCTAAGAGAGAGAAAGAGAGAGATATAAAGAGAGACAAAGAGAGGGAAGGAAGGATGGAGAGAGAGGTAGATAGATAGGTATAGAGCTCAACAAGAGCGAGAGTGAGAAAGATAGGTCTAAAGAGGGACAAAGAGATACAAAAGAAGGGAGGGGTGGAGAAGTAGATAGTTAAGTCTAGAGTTCAATAGATTGATAGGGAGAGGTCTAAAGAGGTAAAAAGAGAGGGAGGGATGGAGGGAGAAACAAGTGGAGGGATAGGTCCAAAGCTTAAGGGGAGAGATTGAAATATAGAGAGGTAGAGAAAGGGACAGAGAGATATGATGATTTATGAAGATTTGTTCATCTCCTTACTACAAAAATATAAATATTTCATTATTGATTACTTTTTTTAATGTTTCAAGTGTTTTGAGATGAGTGTTACAAAAATCATGAAAAAAAAAAAATTGCATGCAAAAATAGTGAGCATTTGATGTTTCAAAAATGAAATATGAAGTTCAAATGATTATAATTATTTTTTTATGTACAATATAGAAAAAATACCTAGTCCATTGCATAGAGCTCTCAATCACCTTTCCAACGCCTATAAAAAGTCAAAATTTCAATAAGAAACACAAAAGTTATGCCCATTTTACTAAAGAGGATTTTTTAGGTCTTCAAAATAGATATCCATTTTGTTTTTCAAAAAATGAATACCCACTTTCCAAAATGGATATCCCTTTGAAACAAATATCTGCTTCAAACATATATTCGTTTTGTTTGACAAAATTTGTAGCCTTGGGATTTCCCTCGGGTTTGCCTCAGTTTTTGGCTTGGGATTGCCAAGCCAGGAAAGTCAACTAAAAAAATGTATTTACAAAATTTCCTTAGTTTTCCAAAGTTCGCCCTTGTGGCTGACAACTTTTTTTATTCGAATTTCATGAAACGAAAAAGGTTTATAGAAAAAATTGTCATCTTTCCACCAATATAAGTTATGCCTTATTTTGAATGTAATAAATAATTATTATTGATTTTCTACATATATTACAACTAAAGTGCTAATTGATAGGTTGATTGAAAAACTTCTATAACTTTCAAACCTAATATTTTTCGAACCTACAAGTTGTGTTACATTCTATACTTCACGTACTATAGGATAAAAAAAAATGAATCTCATAAATATTTGACCAAGTTATGGTGGTCAGACACACGTTTTAATAATTTTGAAATGTTCTAATAAAAAATCATAATTAATTATTTACATGAAAAAAATTACAAAAAGAATTCCGACACATCTGGGCATGTGTCCTCTACATATATTGAAAGATTTAGGAAAAAGATTTTTTTTTTGTACTTAGGGCCTAGTAGATTCTTATCTTTTTCTTGAAAATTTAGTACCACTACATTGAAATTTCAATTTTTTGTAAAACAAATATACTTGTTTTCTAAAAAAGGACTAGTAGCTTAGAAACTACATTCATTTGCTACAACTTTTGTTGTTACATATTTTTCAAATTATGTTAATAACCTATTCAAATTTTTATGTCAAGTTGTCTAACTTTGTTTTTCTGAATTTTCATTGCCACTTAGAGGCCTAGTTTGGACCTCCATGATTCTACACTGACCCAAAAGTTTTTTTTTTTTTTTTTCAGCTCGTATTTTTGCTAAAGAATTGGAAAACAAAACTTATATGTTGTGGGGCACTCTTTTGTTTCTCAAAGTCTTATTCATCTTCAAGCTAGACAAGGGAAGAAAACAAAACTCTCAATACATGAATGATTATTGAGCATAGATGTCATCATGAAATGATGTGTAGATTTAAGTTTATTTCTATTACTTTACTCACAAGTCACTTATCCCTATATTGCATTTACAATGTACAAGATTGAAAATTTGTCGAGTCTATCTTAATTCTTTTTTTGAGTAATTTGCCTATAGGAACATTATATGCTATCACCTTGACAAATTTTGTCTACATCTCATTATCTACATCATGAGGAATGATACTAGGAATGTTTAAGAGTAGAATCATGACAATTGGATATACATCTCATTATAATACATATGTTTGAGATTTATTTTTTCATTGATGTGCTTATGAAGATATGTGTATTGATCTTTCAATACATAAGAGTAACATAAATCTTTTATGGTCACAAACCTATGAAGAAGATTTACTACTACTAACAACTATCCTAAAAAAATAAAAAATAAAAATGCCTTTTTTTTAGGCCTGTAGAAGAGGTTCAAAGTAAAAAATCAAAGTGTCAATCTTGCTCACTATATGACACCAACTAATACATAGTGCCTATGCCTTTGCATAAGGTCGAAAAAAGGTCACCACACATTTAATGTATTTCTAATTGTAAGGAAATACAACATATACTAAGACGCACCATATAATTGATAATTATGATTTAATTTAATTATTAAATTTAACGCACCATATAATTGATAATTATACTTTAATTTAATAAATTAAAACATTTATAAATTGTGTTACAAATAAAAAGAATATATTCCAAAATTTCTGCATGCAAAAAATCAATTGCCAAAACAACCAGAGCATTCGTAACATGCAATGGAGCTTTAAATAGAGTTCACTAACGAATCAAGACAAAGCGGATAGGATGAAAAAAGCCAATCAGAAAAATCAAAAATCAAAAATATGATGGATAAGGATGAAAACGACTGTCATGATGGCAACGATTGGACTAGCAATTTAATAAATTCAGTCGAATGCATGCCAAGAATATGCTTCCCATAATTTTAATTATAGTTTAGTTTAATATTTATGAATATTTGCATGACTGAAAAAGCTGAAACTTAATTGCTAAAAAGAGAAAACAGATTTGGTGTTGTTGTTATGAACAGAGAATACATTGCGCATTACTTCTTTCTTCAAGAGCAAACAGAAGATTGATAATGGAAGTGGAATTACAGAGATCAATTGGACCGCGGACAGGAAGAGAGTATTTTCGAGATCCAACAAAATGTTCAAAAATTAGCGGCACAAAATCTCAATGCCAGCAAAAGCCAGCTCCTGGATCTAAACTTTGCCAGCATCATATTGATATGAACAAAAGAAGCAGCGATAATGCTAGAAAACTACGTATTAAAGGGTATGAAATATCATTTTCATTGGTTAAAGAGGAAGTATAATGAAGGTGGAATTAATCTCATATCATCTATATATTTATTTGATTTGTTTTCTTATTTTGTTTTTTTTCTCAATGTGAAGGACGAGTTGTCAGAAACGCAAAGGCAAACCCGAAAGAGGGCCTCCTAAGCAGTAAGTTTCCGAAATTATATTTGTACTAAAATATAATGTCTAGATTATCTATAACTTATTTAGTAGATAAAATTTGTCCTCTCAATTTAATTTAGGTTAAAGTATGTAAAATCTCAAAGTGAAAAGTCTGAAGATAAAGATAGCTTTGAAGACCTGAATAAGGATGGAGATAGAAATGAAGAGAAGAAATCACAGAAACACCTGAGAAAGGATGGAGATAGAAAAGAAGAGAAGAAATCACAGAAACGCCTGAATAAGGATGGAGATAGAAATGAAGAGAAGAAATCACAGAAACATTTGAGTGATAACCTTCCAGCGAAGGATGTTTCTCAAAGAGGAAGGAACAACAAATATATAGAAAGAAAGCTCTATATGAGAAAAAGTGTGTGTGACTCTGTCTACCAATTGAAGTTAGATGTTAATGATTTCTCAGTTTATAAGAGTTGGATAGAACACCAAAAGATGAAGAGCTTTGACTATGAAAATTCCTGCATTGAGGAATGGAGGAGAATCAACAATCTTCCCCTTAATGAGGAAAAATGATTTAAGCATTTAAGTCCACAAAAGCAAACCAAGCTTACTAAGTTTATCCTGTCCTCTTTTAGATTGAACTCAAAAGTTTCAAAACCCCAAAGTTTTAAGTATTGCTTCATTTGATCAAAATTGTTTTAAATCTTAAAGATGCTATTGTGCATGGCATCAATTTAACTAGTTATGTTACTTCTCATTGTATGCATTGTCTTTAAAAATATAATGTAGAAAAGATTAACTTGCCATTGCTCACTTTATGGTTGTATCTAATTCACTTCAGGATTAGGAAAAACGTTCACTGCAAAAATTAGTAATTGACTCTTCATATTTTGTAAAATTCTTGTTCTTTTATGAAATTGGATTCTATACAAGCAACATGTTTAAAACTAGAATTAAATATAAATATTGTGTAGTAGTTAGTTTTTGTTGTTCCAATACATTTCAAATTTAATTTATTTGATAATGGCATGTGTTAGTCAACCATCTGAGTTTGGACACCAGTCTTGACATATTAAAGCTGTACAAGTTTTAGCAAAGGTTGAAATGAATTTGAAAGTTAAGATTCTATTGTTCTTAAAAATCTACAATATTTATTACTTTGAATTTTTTATCTTTACATTATAGATGCAGAAGCAAAAACAGACATCATAAAATAGCACTAGGAATAATTCTCTATCCTTACAAATTAATATTTAAAAACCAAAAAAAAAAGCAAACTCTAATATGGTATGTAGGGATTGGTTAATTTGGCACGGCATAGCAGATACTTAGTGGTTTTCAACGTTTTAGTTGGAATAGAAG
Organism: Sequoiadendron giganteum; assembly: GCA_007115665.2. Lineage (NCBI taxonomy): Eukaryota > Viridiplantae > Streptophyta > Pinopsida > Cupressales > Cupressaceae > Sequoiadendron > Sequoiadendron giganteum. The sequence goes on along the minus strand of CM021100.1, from coordinate 9,188,543 downwards.
ATTTAATTATGATAAGAAATAGCTGAAAGTAGTGTTTCTTTGGAATAGAAGATTTGATTATGAAAAATAAATAGCTAAAAGCAAGGATTGCAAAGAAACAACAGAAGTTGAGAAGGCGATCACATAAGATTAGCTGCATGTGCTTAATATTGAGCTTATATTACCAAATTACACTAAGTTTGCACCCAAAGGATTCATTTCCATAGCCTACAGTTCAGGAAACTAACCAACAAGGGTTGGCAGAGATACATTATTTTCTTTTATGTTCTTTAAATTTTAAATTTTTTGCAACATTTTCATTTAACTGAATCATGTTTTGTTACACCTCGTGTGTTATTATCTATTTACTATTACCTAGTTTGGTAAATTGCTTCAATAAATCTGAATGTGTTTTATTTATGAATTCTGATGGAAATATGTTACACTTGGTATCAAAGCTACCAAGTTCAGCTCTAGAACCTATGTGCTCGCTATGTTTCCAATCCAACATTATATGAGTCTAATGTTTGGAAATTCTTGTGCCAGGATGGTGCGTCTCAAGATGACTGCGAAAAAGTTAGTAATCGAAAATGAGCGCTACCTACGAGCCAAGAAGGAAAGAGAAGCCCTTGTTCATACCATTGAGGGAACTAATTATGACAACACCATTTGGCTAAGTGATACCAAGACTTACAATCATGCCCTTTTGCGAATTAGTCAAGAGAAGAGAAGGATGAAAGATGTTGCCAACTTCAACTTCTTACCTTCTATCTCACCAACTAGGTTAGACTCTTTGTCACTTTCCAAGGATATGCCCTCAGAATGTAGTGTTAGTCCAGTTATGATATTTAGAGATCCTCGAGTTCTTCCCTTAGCAGAAGTCATTGTAATAGCCACAAGTGACAAATTAGAGGGTTATGTATCTCGAAACTATGTGTCTGAGGACAAATCTGGGGGTTATCATCCTTTCGAAGATAGATATGAGCAAAAATCTTAGGGTTATACCCCACGAAGTTATGTATTAGAAAGTGAATCAGATGGACATTCTCCCTTAGACTATCTAAATAGTCATTCTATGTAAACTCAAGGAAATTGAGAATCCTTTTTTATTATAATAAAAATCTTGTTTTGGCAAAATTTATGAATGAGTTCTTTAAATATAATTTCTTATTTGAATGTAAGATCTTTTTGGAATATTGTTAGCATTGAGAAAACCTTCATAGATCTAATTAAAATGAAACCTTCAAGTATAACTATTCTTGGAAAAATGGTTAGGACAAGAACTAACATGTGGGAGAGTCAAGAAGTAGGTCAAGGCGATAAGAATGTCGAAGCTAAGTTCGACCGTATTCTGGCTATCATGGATGAAACTAGAACAAGAATAGGAAACCTCAAACAAGAAGTTAGGGGAAAGGAAAGAGTGGAACAAGAATTCCCAAATAATGAAGAAGTTCCCAACAATGAGGAAGAAGGGGAGGATTCCTGTAATCATACTAAATCTAGTGATCAAGAGAGTGATAGGTCACAATCATATTGAGGGAACCAAAAGGAAGTGTTTGAAAAATGAGTTATCACATGACATAAAGAAGATCACACCACCAAAATTTGAAGGTAGTGCTATTGGAGATGCGGTGAAAGCATGGCTTATGGAGATGGAAAAGTATTTTGAAATAAAAAATTACTTTGAGGTCACTAAAGCCGTATGGGGGGCATTTCAGTTGGCTAGTGAAGCATCCAACTAGTGGATGAGTAAGAAAATGGAGCTAGGGCTTAGTTCTTTAAGTCTTACGTGGAACGAGTTTGCTGAGATTTTCCGCAAGCGATGGATTCCCTAAGTCTTCTATGACCAAAAGCTCATTGACTTCCAAAACCTAAGGCAGGGTGACTCCTCAGTGAATGAGTATTGGGAGAAGTTCACTCGACTTCTAAAGTACGTACCTATGTACCAGAAGGACAAGTGATTTCCTATAGGAAAGTTTATCATGGGTCTAAAGGTGCAAATAAGTGGTGAGGTAGATGTGCATGGTCCAACTACTATGGATTTGGTATATGAGAAGGCAATTAAACAAGAACAAAGGCTTAAGTCTATCTCAAACTACTAGGAGAGGAAGAAAAAGAAGCTCGTTTGGATGCAAAACAATCAAACTCCAAGGAACCCTAGTTAAGGGAAAAGTTTTCAAAAGCAAGGGGATAAGGTACCCCAAAATAATTGGAGTGAACCAAGGAGAGATTGAAGAGGAAACAACAACAATTTTAACAACTACAAAAGTAATGTTGGTGGAAATGAAAGTAATTATGGAAGACCTACGAAAAGGAGGGGACCAATGAAGGGATTTTTTACATGTGGTGGGGATCACTATGCAAGTAATCGTCCAAGCAAACCATCTGGGACACAACCACATGGTAATTCTCTTCCACCTCAAAGAGTTGTGTTCCAACAAAGGATTCATGCTGATGTGGATAATCAGCAAACAGAATACTAGATAACTTCGGTAGAAGTTTCAGGTACTTTGTCTAGAATTTCCATTTCAATTTTAATAGATACTGGTGCAACAAAAAAATTCATTTCTCCTAGAGTAGCAAGTCAAATGTCTAGAAAAGTTGGCTACATGAAAGTCCTGGATTGTAGAATATGAAAACCAGACAAGAGCTGAAGTAAGTCAATGTCTATTTGAGGAAAGAGTTGAACTAACAAGTTTCTCAAGGGAAGTAAATCTGTATGTAGCTCCCTTAGGTTCTTATGATTTCATGTTAGGGATGAATTGGTTATGGAAACATAGGGCCAAGTTAGATTGTCATGCTAAACCAGTTGAATGCTTAGATGATCTAGGTAAGTGGGTGCCAATACAAGGAACGCCTAGAGAGGTTAAGTTACGGCAGATATCCACTGTGCAGATGCATAGAGCAAAGAAGAAAGGTTGCCAACTCTTTGCAATAAAAATGGAGAAACTTGAGGAATGCAAGGAATTCATTTCTCAAGATGATATAGTATATTATGAACCTCAAGACTCCCAAGATATCAAAGAAGGTGAAGTGTTGGAATTTGGAAAAACAAATATGGAAAAATATCCTATTTTACAAAAGTTTGTGGATGTATTTCTAGAGGAATTACCTGGATTACCACCTAAGAGGATATTTGATTTCTCTATCGACATAGTACTAGGTTCGGAACCTATACTGAAAATACCATATAAGATGACCACAACTGAATTAATGGAGTTAAAGGCGCAACTAGAAGAGTTGTTATCTAAAGGATTGCTAAGACCTAGTGTTTCACCCTGGGGAGCGCCAGTGATATTTGTAAAGAAGGATGGTACATTGCGCTTATATATTGATTATCAATTGCTTAATAAAGCAACTATAAAGAACAAGTATCCATTGCCACATATCGATGATCTCTTTGATCAGATGCAAGGAGTGGCAGTATTTTCAAAGATTGATCTACATTTTGGATATCATCAACTAAGAATCAAGGACAAAGATATTTACAAGACTGCTTTCAAGACTAGATACAGACATTATGAGTTCATAGTTCTACCATTTGCACTAGCATCATTCATGAACCTAATGAACAATGTATTTAGAGACTGTTTGGATAAGTTTATGTTGGTCTTCTAGGATGACATTTTAATTTACTCCAAGAATGAAGAACATCTCAAGCATCAAGATATTGTTCTCCAACGATTGAGAGAGAAAAAGTTATACGAAAAACTCTCTAAGTGTACCTTCTTCTAGAAGAAAGTACAGTATTTGGGTCACGTAATTTCAGCTGAAAGGATTTCGGTTGATCCAACGAAGATAAAAGCAATGTTGGAGTGGTCAGTGCCCAAGAACATGTTGGAAGTTAGAAGTTTTATGGGTTTGGCTAGGTATTACTGTAAGTTTGTCGCAAAATTTTCAAGAATAGCTTTTCCCATCACATCATTGCAAAGGAAGGGGACTAAGTTTGAGTGGTCTAAGAAATGTCAAGTAGCATTTTCTCAACTTAAGGAAAGATTGACCACAACACTGATACTAAAAGTACCAAATTCAGATGGTAACTTTGTAGTTATTACAGATGCACCTGGAGGAGGACATTCTAGACCATTTGTATTTCTAGTTCTTGTAAACTTGTTGAAGCAATGAATGTAACCATGTGTCCATCTATATGGAAATTGTAATGTGAATCGTTATCTTGAATATATTTATGTAAAGTTAAATCATACTTATATTATTGGAATGATTCTTTGATTATGCAATGGAAAAGTTTGGATAAAGTCATATTTCAAATGATGCATTTATTATTGAATAGAAAAGAAATATTTGTATTGCTCTACATTAGATGCATAGATAGTTACATGTGGGTAAAACTTAGTAGATATAATAGGGAGAATAATGGGCATGTTACATGTTTTAATTAATTTCCATTACATGATAAGCATAAAATTTGAACACCAAATGAAACAAGAGTTGTGCAATAGGAGTCCCTACCAAATTTTGAAAAGGCATGGGTATTCAGTAGAGCTAAAACCTCATCTGCAATAGAAAGCATTCCACAGTAGAAAAAATAAATAAAAACAAGATATGAAGATAGCATAAGTAACACTACTGTGCCAAATGAAACCAAGTGAAGCTTTTGCAACAAAAGAATGAAAAGAAAACTAATCATTGAAGCTAAGTGCAATTGAATTGAAAAGTAGAATTTTTCAGAATATTGACAATAATTCCCTCTACATATTATATTTGTGGGTTAAAAGGTAATCTAATGGAAAAACCAAAAGTAATTAGTTATGGTACTAAAATCTTTTTGTTCGTAAAAACTCCAAGAAATCATAGAAATATGCATTGCTTGCTCATTAATGTAAAGGAATTATTGATTGACTATTGAAAAGACAAAAATTTATATATTTAGTATTTTGATTACAATGGTATGTCAAACATGTTATGACCAACCTAAATATTGCATAGAATTTAGATAAACTGTTTTTTTTTTTAAATCAAAAGGGAATATAAAAATCCTCTATATGTTACAAGAGTTATTCAATGCTTGAGAAAAAAATCAAGGTCGGTCTCCAGAGCTTCCATTCATGCACATGTGCCCATGACTTTTTGAAGTGTTGAAGAGAATCCATCCTAGATTTCATAGTTTGCATACTCAGTGAGTTGCCGATTACTCGTCATTTTTTTCACCTGCAAGTTTTCTCAATGTTCACTCATTGAGATATTTTTTCAACTTTTCTGAAAAAACTTGTCAAGATTTTGATGAGTATTCATCAAGACTAGCTAAGGAATCAGTAAGTTTTTCCATTTAACTCAACAAAATTTCAAAATTGAAGAAAAAAATGTGTTAAACATTGTAAAAACTATATTTTTTAGGTTCTATATGAATTGATTTTTGCCTTCTAAAAATTATGAAAATGGTGTGCTGCCCCCAGACCCCTTGCGAGGGGCACTAACCCTCAACTCCACTAGGGGCATTGCCCCTAGATCCCCACCAAATTCATTTGATACATTTTGTAGCCATAATTTGCATAAAATTTATAATTTTTTCAAAACCTTATTTTTTTTCAAAAATTTAAGTGTTTTTTAAGGTGTTGAGTTTTAATGAATGGTTCATAAGGCACAACACTTGCTGAAGGTTTTGCAAATGGGGTAGCAAACTAAGTGGGCTTAACCTTGGGGGAAACTCTGTGGTTAAGCGCACTTGAGCTGGAGCAAACTGGGATGGGTGACCTCCCGGGGACGGACCAATGCTTCACCTCAGTGAGCATCACCTAGATGCAATGAGTGCTAAGTGGACCATTCATTATCATGAGAGATGGGTTCTTATGAACCACTACTCATGAATCATGGGTCAATGAGTTTGACTCGAAAACTACACGGTTGAATCCTGATAGCAATATCATAATTTGACACGATGTGGAAGAAACCTCCTACTTATCATGTGTTGAGTTTTGCCGAATTTTTTTCATGCACTTCCGAGTCAAATCTTTTTTGGCTTGTTGAGTACTCTCCGAATCCAAGTTTGCAAACTATGTTAGATTCACAATGAGCCCCTATTATTCCAAAATTAAAGTGTAAAGTTAGCGTTCTATTCTCTAATACAATAAGACAAACTTGAGTCCTTCAATTTGACAGCTTGATATATATCTATTTGGGTATTTGCAGTTCAATAAGTTCTATAATACTTGTCACTTCCTGCAAATTATCCAAAGTAATTTAATTTTAAAGAAGGCTAAAAAAGAATGCAATATTGTTACAAATTAATAAAATCTCTAAGCTCCAGAAATATGTCTTCAATTCCAAACAAGAAATTGACAATGATATATAAACTAAACAAATACTTAAATATGATAGAGGTCCAAGTCACAAGACCATATCACAACTGGTTGACAGAACTTGTTTATGTGTCTAGGAGAGTCGTAAAGCAAAGAAAAGGAATATCCCATGCCTTAAAGGCCATCTAATAGCTGGTCTAGATAGCAGATCCCTAGACAAACATTAAGACTAGAATGACTTAACAAACACCATACAACCAAAATATCCAATGGATGTTACAATCTTTGAGCTAATGCTCAAGGCTAAGCTAATTCAAGAAAAAAATTTAGGATTTGAGGCAAAGAATGTCAAACAAAGAGAGAAATTATGTTTACTTTTGAGGTTATCCTTAAGGCAAAATAATTTTTGCAATAGTTTTAACACTTGAGCAAAGAATTCCAAATCAAGAAAAATAATCTTGCAATTTAAAGAATGATCAAGAGTATTATCAAAAGAAGACATTGAAGACCTCCATTATCAGGTGCTGAGATATCAAGTAGTTCCTACTTGGAATCCTAGTGCATATCCAAATTTGACATTTTTAAGAAGTGTGGAATTTTGAAATGTAAATGAGAAAAACAAGCAGCTTTTATTATGAGACAGTACTCTCTATAAACAACTTTCATGTCCATAACATTTTGAACATCAAACTCTATCAATTCCCAACCCATGAAGGTAAGACTTGCGAACTCTTAATTTCCAATGCTTAGTCTTTGTAATGAAATGGCTAGGGAGAACACCCTTTAAGCAGAACAGAAATTTTGCCCAAAGCTTCTAGATCCAAAACAATTCACAAAGTCTTCAAAAATCCCCTGCAATTTATTGATAAATTATAGTTTCAAAACATTAATGAATGACTTGGAAAGAAAAATTCATGAATAAAGACTATAATTTTTTTTCAATGGTTAGCAAGATCTATTTTTAATGTAATGTATGCATTAGGAAGTAATATTAGATTGTTTAAAAATTATTTTTGGAATATGAAGTTCTTTTCTCTTGAAAAATAAATTACTCTTAGCCGACCTAAATTTATCATCATTAGAATTAGAAGATAAACATACTTTGAAAAAATATGTTTCTTCAAGTATCATTAAAAAATCAACTTCTTTCCATTTGAGAGAACACAACCAAAATCACAGTGTATTTTTACTAGTATCTTTGTGTCTATATAACTCTCTTTGCCTCCCACTATCTACTGTCCCCCAAATACAACCACATGCGTCAATGACAGTTTGAAATTTGAAATTAATGATTAAATGCGAGAATTTTATACTTATCAAGACCAACACTTTAGGGGCCATAATGCATGCATAAGAGGAGAGATTGGAAATCATAGAGAAAACATTACCAGGCGTTGGACAAAAAAGGAGGACAAAAGCAGTATGAGACTGTAGAGTACGGATGGTGCAACATGCATCAGTTTATTGAGCTCACATTATAGGAACTGCTACTTTATCTTTTAAAAACTTAGAGAGGCTCATTTTCTAGCTATGGTCTGGTATGACAAGCTGCAAGTTTAATTTATGTGTACTAACCTAAGTAGTAGACAAGTATTATTTAATTCACCAATAGCATAAAACATAAGCTTTGTGATGGGACTAAAATTTCTTGGATGGTTGAAACTATACAATTGGTAGGCGCAAACTTAAATTCCATAGTTTTTGCTAGCATCCTCATTGCTTGTGCTAAAATAGGCACTTTGAAACAAGGTATGGACATCCATCAAAGCATAATGGAAGGGGAGATTTGTTAGATATTAGCTGGAAATGCACTGCTGGATATATATGCAACATGTGGAAGCATAAACAAGGTATTGAACTATTTCACAGAATACCTCAAAGAAATGTGGTGTCATGGAGTGCCATGACTGTACGATATGTACAAAATGGATTTTTTAATAAGGCTTACAAACTAAATTACAAGGAAAATCTAATAATTGTGAATCGAGCATAGTTGTCGGGACATGCAGGGTACTGGTACTGGTACAGGGATGGGGATGCCAATCAAATTAGGGTACGTGAGTTAAATGAATAACGAGATGGCTATTTTATATGTAAATGATTCACCAGAAATTTTGGGCATGGGGACTGGTACGTTGTCTATGTTCCCAAAATGGATTTTCACGGCAACTATACAATTAAGGCTTATAAGTTGTCACGTGCACTATTGCCTTTATCAATACCAAATGAGACGTTGGAATCAAAGTCTTGGGGAAAATTTTCAACGTAGATTTGAATCTCTAACTTCTCTCTAATTCTATCATATATTAATTTGCTACATGGGTTTAACATTTAAAGCAAAACATGGCCAAGGCTTATTGCATATATTGTTGCATAAATAGAGAAGAGAGGCAAGATTGAAAACACATCTCTATAGTCTTCATTTTCTCTTTAATCTTCATTAGATCAAACGCTCATCAATGTAGGCATTATTAATAATCTCCTTAGGAGTATTGGTAGGAGTTAATTAACATATCTATAAGTAACATTAATAGTTTCATTGGGAGTAATGATAGTAGCTATAATAACATTAAAAATTAAAAAGATACAGACTTACAAAGAGCTCTCTAGCTTTTTGCCTTCATACAATTGTTTCTTGAGCAACCAGTATAATTGATGCCTCTACATCATAGTTACGAGACTCGCCCGGACTCGCCCAAACTCGGCGAGTCCCGAGCCGAGCACACTTGGCCGGGTCCTGGGAGCCCAGACGCGGCCGAGTCCTGGCCGGACTCGCTGCTTCTCGGAGAGTCCCGAGCCCTAGACGCAGCCGGCGACAGCAGACTTTTAAGTCACCAAAAAATTAAAAAATTGACATTTAAGTTAGTTTTTTTTTTGCCTTATATTATCTCCCCAACCCTAAAATCAACCTCATTTCATTCATTTGGCAAAATACGAGGAGAAGAGAGAGTTGTGAAGAAAAATAGGAGGAGAAGAGAGGGCAACCAGCAAGTTGTTGAAGACAAATACAGGGCCACATATCATTTGGAAAGCTTCATACCAGCAAGGAGTTGCATTGAGCGCTCATTACCAATGATTGGGAGGAGTTTGCATTGCATTCCAAGCCAAATATAAGAGGTAAGTTTGATTTTTATTGGTTTTTTTTGTGTTTTTTTAACAAATAATTCATTGTAATTTGAAAAATCATTGATTTTTTTACTTTGCATTTTTTTTTTACAAACCCTACTTATTATTGTAGCCACATTCATTTGCAAATCAAAACATATTATTATTTTCACAATGTCTCAAACCCCAGGCAGAAAAGACCCTGCTTGGAAACATGCTGAAATCTTTCCCGGAATGAAAAAAGGAGAAGCAAAATGTAAATACTGCAAAACAATATATCATGGAGGCATAAATAGATTAAAATACCATATTGCATGCATACCCATCCATGATGTAGCGGGCTGCCCCATAGCACCTCCTGAGGCTGTCCGTGAAGTGCAAGTGCAATTAGAAACTTTTGAATTGCAAAAAGAAATGAAAAAAAGACAGAAGCATGAATTGGTGAGTTTGGGAGTTGGACATGGACTTGGTGCTGTTGGAGATGCTTCTTCCATGCCTCCATACCGTCCTAGTGCTAGTGCTTGTGCTAGTGGTACTGCTTCTACACCAGCTATCCCTGTGCATACTCCTACTGCTAGTGGCACTAGTACTGCTAGTGCTAGTGCTAGTGCTAGTGGCAGTATTATTTGCCCTAGAGTTCGTAAATCTAGGGTGGGCTCATATTTTGTACCACACACTACTCCTGGTTCCCAACCGTCGCTTGAGAGCATGGGTTGGAACAAGGATGTACATGATGCAGCAAAAAAGACAATTGCAGACTTTTGGTACTACTGCACCATTCCCTTCCATGTAGCCAGGTAATTCTTTTTCATTTAATTGTTTTAAAATTTATTATTTTAAAATCTAGATGTATCTCATTATCGAATTCAAATTTAGTGCAGTTAAAATCTTAAAAAATTTCATTTTACAATACTTATGTAAGTAACTTATTAATTTATTTATGACATGTTTTAGGTCACCTTTTTGGCAAAACATGGTTGATGCCATAACCATATGTGGGCCGAGGTTCAAAGCCCCTTCTGAAGATGAATTAAAGGGCCCACTTTTGACTCAAAAAGTGGCAGATGTGAAAGCACAATTAGAGGAGCAGCGTGAGCAGTGGAGGAGGATTGGTTGCAACATCATGACTGATGGTTGGACCGATAGGAGAAATAGGACACTACTTAATTTTCTAGTGTCCTCTGGAGGTAATTGTACTTCCCTCAATGCATTGAAATTTGAATTTGATTTAGTGATTAATAATTTAATATGGCTGATTTTTGTTTTTTAATTTATTGAATAACTGGTTTTGCTTATTCTTTCAAGTGACACCGTTTTCATTAAGTCCATTGATGCTTCTGCCCAATTCAAAAATGCCACATATCTGTGTGAGGCTATAGAGGAGGTGATAGCTGATGTAGGGGCAAGAGAATGTAGTGCAAGTGGTGACAAATAATGCAGCAAACTATGTTGCTGCTGGTAGATTATTGATGGAGAGGCACCCTACTATATTCTGGACTCCATGTGCCGCCCATTGCATTGACCTCATGATGGAGGATCTTGGCAAGCTCCCATGGATCAAAACATGTGTGGATGCAGGTAGAAACATTTGCAAATTTATATACAATCACACATGGGTGCTTAACCTTATGAGGCAATACACGGGGTTGAGGGAGTTGTCTCGTCCTGGCATCACTAGGTTTGCAACTAATTTTATCACGTTGCAATCCTTGATTCAGTCAAAGGCAGCTTTAAGGCGCATGTTTGTTGGTGAGGAGTGGTCTTCCTCATCGTTTTCTACAAGCACTGCAGGGATTGGTGTGGCTGATTGCATTTTTTATGAGCAAGGGTTTTGGACACCAGTGGAGGAGATTGTGAAGGTAAAATTTAATTCTTTATTATGTTTTAATTTTTTATCATATCTTTTATTTGTTTATTTTCATTCACACTTATTTGTGAAACATGTTTGCACTTTGTAGTTTATTGAGCCCTTGCTAGTTCTCCTACGAGTTGCAGATGGGGAGAAGCCCGCATTGGGCTACATATATGAGGGCAGGGATAGGGCCAAAGAGGCCATTAGATCAGTTTATGGTGGAGCTGAGGATAAGTATCGTCCCATTTGGGAGATCATTAATAGGAGATGGCAAAACCAACTTCATAGGCCCATCCATGCAGCCGCATGTTTCTTAAATCCGGCCTTCCAATTTCGCCATGATATCCGTGGAGATAGAGAAATCCTTAGTGGGCTCTACTCGACGATAGAGCGGATGTTGCCCGCTGTTACTACACAGATAGTGCAGGAGATGGATGCCTTCACTAAGGCACAAGGAGACTTCTTTGCACGTCAAATGACCAAAGACAGTAGGACAACATTACTACCAGGTAAAAATATATTTAAAGGCATAATTGTCATCTTTTTATATTGTATTTTATTATTAAATGTTGAACTTGAAACTTGAAATGAGATTGATTTTGTTTCTTTTTCTCATCTCAGATAGCTGGAGGAGGTTGTTTGGTTCTGATACATGGAACCTGCAAAATATTGCCATTCATCTATTGAGTCAACCATGCAGTTCATCTGGTTGTGAGCACAATTGGAGTATGTTTGAGCACATACACTCCAAGAAGCGCAATAGATTGATAGTGGAGAGGATGAACGACTCGGTCTATGTTCATTACAACCTTCGGCTTAGATAAAGGAAGCTTTTTGACCACGACAACACCCCGATCAATCTAGATGAGGTTGATCCACAGTCTGAGTGGACCACTGAGGCTACAGATGCAGTCTTTAGTGACGATGGCCTTGATTGGGTGGACCAGGCAGAGAGAAAGGCTGAGGTTGTAGCCATGGCTGAGGAGGAGGCTAGAGCACAAGGAGACATAGCTATTGTTGGTGAGAGTGGCATGGAGACTTAGACAGAGGCAGAGACTATGGCTGCAGTTGCAACATCATCCAGGAGCCTTAGACACCTTCGAAGGAAGGATGTTGGCTCCACTATGCCATAGAGTCATAGAGTCATAGCTATTGTTTTGATATCTCATATTTGTATGGAACATTTGATGTTATGGATTTCATATTCCATGACTTTTGTATACATTTGACTAGTTTTATAATTTATATATCTAAGTATGCTATTTCCTTCAACAACGCAACTACAATTTGTGTACTTTATACTTATGTGATCGTTGTATACTTCTGTATGTGATCAAATTTGCTTTTATTTGTGTTGTATTCAATAAGGGGTGCTTGAAACAAGTTTTAAATCCTTAAAAATCTCTAAATTTCTAGGTTTTTTTCAACTTTTTTTCATTTTGCCGAGTCTGCGCCGAGTCCGAGCCCCGAGTCGAGTCACCCTAGCCGAGTCTGAGCCGAGTCCGAGTCTCGTTACTATGCTCTACATAGCTCTAATTCTATGCAATGCCTGCACAAACATCCCACATTTATCTAGTTAGCTTTCTAAAATGTTTGCCAATGTATGTAAGATTATCATTGCATTAGAACAATGGCAGTTGTTTGAATAGTATTTTAATAAAATTCAACTTGCGTCATTTAAATAACAAATTCTTTTCCTTTAATGGATGCTTCTTGACCTATTATATGATTGGTATAATTGATTCCACAACAAAATAGAATGAACCCAATTGTAGCAACTTATGTGGTATAGTTTCTGACCTTCCAAACAAGTATGGTGATATCATATTGAGGGCCATTGAAAGAGGAAACTAGATTTACAGCAGCCCCAATAGCTACTTACTCACTAGTCTAGATGAAACCTAAATGCAACAGGTTATACTATCCTGCACGAGCTATTACAGCCAAATATGAAAAGCTACATTAGAAAGAAATGAAAATGAAATTTGGCATGTCTCCTCAATACTACACAAGTTAGGTGCTTGTGCAAAGCCCATGCAACAAGAGCCTAAGGCATATTGTCTCCCTACAACATTGGGCTTACCTGTTGAACAATCTTGGACTACAGTTATTGCACAATATGCACAAAATGGATTTGTTGAAAAGGTTTTTCAATAACCTTTTCCAGCATTCTCTGTGTCTACGGTAAAGTCGATGCATTGGAATAATATATTGGCATCCAATAAAGCATAATGGAAGGGTTTTTTTTGTCAACTATTATAGTTGGAAATACTCAAATAGACATGCTTCCTGCAAGCATAGACAAGGCGGTGAACTATTTAACAGAATGCCTCAAAGAAATGTGGTTTCATGGAATGCCATGGTTGAAGGATATGCACAAATGGATATTTTTTGAACGATTTACAAAATTTCAAGAAAATGTAAATGGGAGGTGTAAAGCCAAATTCTACAAATTTTGCCATCATTCTACTTGCCTGTGTGAATATGGGAGCTTTGGAATACAATATGTTTGAAGATTTTGAATGGTGAACGGGTTGTTCTTTTTCACAATATAAATGATTAGTGAGATTTTACGATTTTTTCATGGTTATTGAAACTGGGCAAGTCTGGCTAAGTTGTTATTGGAGGTGATTTACACTACATAAATGGATAAAATTTGGTTGTTTAAGCGAGGTGTTCTATAGTGCTGCAAAATGATAGTTAAAGTTCTAAATACTTCATAGTGTCTGTTTTATCATTCACACTGATTTGTGGTTAGAGTTGTAAACACTTATAAATACTTTACAATGCTCGTTGGCAATACTTAAATTGAAATTGTTAGAGTATTGAATCTTAGAATACTTTGGTTAGAAATGATTATAAGAAAAAAATCTGGAAAACTAACATGAAAGAAATTCCATTTAGCAAAGAAGATGCTTATAAATGCATCCCACACCTTTGAAATCGTTTATTTTTCTTCTGCAAATAATATAGGATGGTCCCATTCATTGTAAAACCAATAGACTCCTTGATTTTAATCTGAATCTTATCTTTATGCGAGGAAACTCCTTGAGCTTCAGGACTACTTTTGTCAATGTATTCATATCATAGTCATGATGGTGCAACCAATCCTCCTCCACTGCTCACGCTGCTCCTCTAATTGTGCTTTCACATCTGCCACTTTTTGAGTCAAAACTAGGCCCTTTAATTCATCTTCAGAAGGGGCTTTGAACCCCGGCCCACATATGGTTATGGCATCAACCATGTTTTGCCAAAAAGGTGACCTAAAACATGTCATAAATAAATTAATAAGTTACTTACATAAGTATTGTAAAATGAAAATTTTTAAGATTTTAACTGCACTAAATTTGAATTCGATAATGAGATACATCTAGATTCTAAAATAATAAATTTTAAAACAATTAAATGAAAAAGAATTACCTGGCTACATGGAAGGGAATGGTGCAGTAGTACCAAAAGTTTGCAATTGTCTTTTTTGCTGCATCATGTACATCCTTGTTCCAACCCATGCTCTCAAGCGACGGTTGGGAACCAGGAGTAGTGCGTGGTACAAAATATGAGTCCACCCTAGATTTACGAACTCTAGGGCCAATAATACTGCCACTACCACTACCACTAGCAGTACTAGCGCCACCAGCAGTAGGAGTATGCACAGGGATAGCTGGTGCAGAAGCAGTACCACTAGCACAAGCACTAGCACTAGGACGTATGGAGGCATGGAAGAAGCATCTCCAACAGCACCAAGTCCATGTCCAACTCCCAAACTCACCAATTCATGCTTCTGTCTTTTTTTCATTTCTTTTTGCAATTCAAAAGTTTCTAATTGCACCTGCACTTCACGGACAGCCTCAGGAGGTGCTATAGGGCAGCCCGCTGCATCATGGATGGGTATGCGTGCAATATGGTATTTTAATCTATTTATGCCTTCATGATATATTGTTTTGCAGTATTTACATTTTGCTTGTCCTTTTTTCATTCCGGGAAAGATTTCAGCATGTTTCCAAGCAAGGTCTTTTCTGCCTAGGGTTTGAGACATTGTGAAAATAATAATATGTTTTGATTTGCAAATGAATGTGACTGCAATAACAAGTAGGGTTTATAAAGTTATTTATATTGCAAGTAGGGTTTGTAAAAAAAAAATGCAAACTAAAAAAATCAATGATTTTTCAAATTACAATGAATTATTTGTTAAAAAAACACAAAAAAAACCAATAAAAATCAAACTTACCTCTTATATTTGGCTTGGAATGCAATACAAACTCCTCCCAATCACTGGTAATGAGCTCTCAATGCAACTCCTTGCTGGTATGAAGCTTCCCAAATGATATGTGGCCCTGTATTTGTCTTCAACAGCTTGCTGGTTGCCCTCTCTTCTCCTCCTATTTTTCTTCACAACTCTCTCTTCTCCTCCTATTTTGCCAAATGAATGAAATGAGGTTGCTTTTAGGGTTGGGGAGATAATATAAGGCAAAAAAAAAAAACTAACTTAAATGTCAATTTTTTAATTTTTTGGTGACTTAAAAGTCTGCTGTCGCTGGCCGCGTCCAGGGCTCGGGACTCTTGGGGAAGCGGCGAGTCCGGCGAGTCTAGCCAAGACTCGGCAAGACTCGGCCGTGTCCATGTCCGGGCTCCCAAGACCCGGCCAGGTGTGCTCGGCTCGGGACTCGCCGAGTTTGGGCGAGTCTGGGCGAGTCTCGTAACTATGATTCATATAGCTAAGAAGGTCTATACACTCTTCTTCTTTTCCTTAATAGTGTTCATGCTCTATAGACGTCTAGCCATCAGCGAGAAACCAATATGCACCCAGTGAACATTTCCGGCAGCATTTAACATTGTTATAGTTGTCGAGAGTTTGCCTCAAGAAAATTCCAATATCTGCTCAAAGCCTTCCATACAAATTGAAAATATAATACATTGCAAAAGAATAATTATAAACTATCCAATCCATTTTACTGTGACCATCAATGGCAGGACTACCTATTCACCAGAAAGTCGTCATTGTGCAAAGAAATTGCAGCAGAAACAATACAAAAACAAAATAACAATGGTGGGTGAGGAACTTGCATGCAAACGCGTTGCACTGGATCATATACAAGGAAAATAACACACACCTGTAGCTTTAAGCACTTATATTCAGATTTGTAACAACCTTGAGTGGTAGCCAGATGCCTAAAAGCATAAGTATTCCCTGCCACCTCTAAACGCATGTCCATACCCTGTCTACAGGATTTTATGTGAGACATATCCTTGTCATACAATATCCAATACCTCTAAGCCACAACCAACTGCACAAACATGCCTATATGCAGCAAGCAACAAAGAACCTTACAAAAGCTATTCAATTTTTTTCTTGCCCTCTCCCCCATTGGATGACCTTTTTGGGAGATTTTACACAAATGAAAACCCCATCTTCAACTAAGGAAAATAGGCTCTGTCCAACCAGAAGCCAGATAAATCATAATTTTCCATGCACTAAAAAAATAGACATAAACAAAACTTTAAGAAAATTGCTAGTTTTCCTTCCCGCTCATTTTCCAATGCAGCACTAATGCCATTTCATTTGTCCCCCACCTTATAGGCAGGGACTAATAATATAGATGCTTACTCCTTTAGAAGTAGCTTACATCAAAATTTCAAATAAACACCATCAAAATGTAAGTTCCAATTCATTTAACACTGCACAAAGCAATTCTTTTGTCTCAAATTCTTATTGCTTATACAATGCCCATCAGCCCTAGGAACTAGACAAGTTCAATGTAACCATTGTTGCATTATCACCTCACCTATGTTTAGCATGAATAATTCTTGTATACCCAACATTTTTTACCATACCTCTCCAATAGCTTTGCAAACAATGCATGCACCAACTATTGATGCAATGTTCCTCTCTTAGCTAATGTAATTATTTTGTCTAAATATTTCCTCATGGAATGGGCCTTAGATTTTGTAGTCTTAATCCATCCATGTCTAAGAAACTTTATGGTAAGACCACATAGCAATGCACATATTTGGTTTGGAGGTATGTTGAGCTTTGTTACCTGTTTACCATGTCTCATGAGAAGGTATCTTGTTCCTCTAAGTGTGTCAAGAGTTGAGCCAGAAATTCATGCTCTAAACAAAAATGAGCAATCCATAGTCATACATCAAAAATAGACAACAAAGGAAAAATTATGCTGAGTTGAGCTAATATCTATACCTCATGAATAACCATGTCACCTACTACAATATAATCCAAGTGGTCAAGGCTAATGGTTTATGTTACAGACTGTAGAGCTAATTCAGCAAAGCATCTGTTAGCTTGAAAGTAAATTTGATGAGTTTAGGGAAAGAAAATTGAAATAGTTTTTTCAATGGAAATCAATGAGATCACATATTTCCTAATGCAAAATAAATGAATGAAAATGATAGTAAGAACATAGGAGAAACACGATTAGCAATAAAAATAAGCGTAATAAAACTAGAATGATTTGATAATGGAATTTGTCTAATGGATAATTAGAATTTAGACCAGTAGTTATATTAATGAGTCCAGATTTTACTTGGAGTGAGGCACTTTGGAAGGCATATCTTTTATCTAACAAGCCAATATGAAAAATACTATTACCATTGCTAGAGTTCCTTGGTTAGGATTTGTAATTGAGAATTTTTAAGATTTACAACAGAGCCAAAGATTGCAAATGTTTGGCTTTATGCATGGTAGAACTTGTTATTAGTTAGCTTGTAAATTTATCTATGAAATTTTAAAAACTTGCAACTCTTGCCTAGAGCTAAAATCGGCTTTATCCTTGGTAAATCTAGCTATTAATTACCTTGAACATGTAATCATGAATTAGATTATAATAAATTATAACTTCTAAGATTCCTTGTATGTTTTTTTTCCTTATAGTTGGTAAACTCAAACTCGATAGGCTGAAAATTTGTGAAGTATCCCAGCCAATATATGTTCAATTTTTTTTCTGATTTTTGTCACACAAAATGATGCCCTAATTTTCTGATTTTTAATTTCTGCTCAAACCCTAGTTTTCTGATATAATTTTCTTAGTATTCATGCATGAACAGCAGTATTGATTCATCCAAATAATAGCCAAACTCATAGCAGATCATAAGCAATATGAAACCACATCATAGACTAACAAACATTCACCCATATGAGCCAAAAGTCTGATATTTAAACATTCAGTTTGCTGCTACAACTCAGGGTTAACCAATGATGCAATTACACAATGAAATGGGCTTCAAACATGCCCAGCAACATGAAAGAGTTCGCTGATATGAAGAAACCCATATCTATGCAATGAAATTGACCTCCTACTCTAACCCTAGTGGGCGAAATTGCTCCAGCTCACAACAATGCAACAAAATGCAATTATTTGATTAAAAACAACTCCAAAACCCTACCAAAGGGGATGCGTTGGCCTGCTGATCTGCTGATAGGGTTTGCAACCCTTTGAAAATCTGAAGAATACCTTCTAACTTGCCTAATTCGCCCCTTCAAACTATATGCCTAATGCTGATGCAAAAATTTGAGTGCAAGTCTAGTAAGAATCACCATTGAAACACATGTGAACCTTTGTCATGAAGTCCTCCATTGAGGAAGCTAGGTTTTTGTCCAACTTCTCCTATATTCAAAAGGGTTTTTGTCCTTAGAATATTTGCCAAAGTATAGATCAGAAAAGCAAAGATAATGTGATTATCTCTAATGCATCCAATTCACCTTGTATAAATACCAATCCTCCCATATAAGCCCTCAACTGGCTGACCTAGCTTTGGGCACCAACTTGATATTTTAAATTGCTTTTAATTTATTTTTTTATTCTTCAAAACTGGGCGCCAATATCCTTCTGATTTTTGTTTTATATTTTTTTATTATTTTATTTCTCCTTATTTCTCCAAAAGGTCATCCAAGCCCCATTTAAAATTTCAATATAAAATATATTTTTGTCACGAAATATTTAAAAATTAAATATTATTTTCCCTCCTTTTGGGTGCCAATACTCAAAACTAATAAAACATTATTTTCACCTAATTTTTCTTGTTTGTTTTGAGAAGGGGCATTACAATCCTCCCCTCCCGAAATCGCTTGTCCTCAAGCAATGACAAGCTTACCACCACCTGGATCCCATATCACCATACTACCATATGTATCAAAATTGAGGAGATAGATGTACCTAAGGATCTATCAATACCCACCAACTCTCCCACTTCGAAGGTTTCCATGTGAATGTGCAAGATGCCCCTTATAGGTGAATGGAAGAACATATCAGCCCCTCTTATGTTGCTGTTATAAATCAGAACAACAACCTCCCAACTGAAAGTCGGACTCGAGTGAATGCAAGTACCATCACCAATGTCATATGATGATAGAGTGTCATCCATACGCCATTCCCCAATGGTGAAGCAATGATCCCAACCTCTCCAAAACATCCAAACAGTTGTTGTTCCCCAAGTAGCCTGTATGTGCATTGAGGTAGAGTAGCCATCCCCTAGCAAAGTATGGAGTGGGTCCACATGAATTGAGGCAAGAAGGCCAAGATCCCCACGCTTCCTTTCAACCCCTATGACAATCCAACTAGAACACAAGCATTAGTAACTCAAAACCAAACATTATAGCAATATCTCCATACCTTATATCAAGATTCAGCTTCATCTCCCAAGTATGCCTAACAAGGGCAAGAGCCTCTATGGCATGCATAGCAAATCTCTAAAATAGGGCAACCTCCAATGCAACCAAGGAATCAATATGATGATAGAATTGCAATCCGTTATTGACCAACTCTACATCTTCAAGGAAGACCAATGAATGGCCACAAACCGAATCACTTATTACTCCCTCTTCATGTGAACATTTGACACTAGTGGCTGATCCACTAGGTGTATGCTCAACCACTCTAACCACCTCTAGGGCTTGGGCCTTCAAGGGGCCCTCAAACAAAGGTAACTCATGATTCAAATCAAATACAAGAACTGAATTTTCTGACCCATACCTTTCTACTTGTCCACCCAAATCTGCATACTCTTTTTGCTTGCTTTCTTCATAAGACCTTTCATTTGCTTGCACCATCGCTATGCATCCTTCCCTTGGAAGAAATAGAGATCTAGTGTGTGACTCCCTTTGCCTCTTGGCTTGATCTAGCTGATTACATCGTTCCTTGAGCTCTTGTAAGTGCTGTTTTGTTTGGGCAACCAACATCTTTGCCCTTCTAGCTCTTTGCAACCAGCCATTACACAAGACTTGAGTTCTCTTGACATCTTCCATGGTATGATATACAAAATCAAACTTGTTGTGGCTTGAATTTTCAACATCTTCCTCATGCCTAACACCAACTCGTGAGTGCCAACAATGGGAGACTCTTCCAACTCATTTTCCCCAAGTGAAGTAGTTGCTATGTCATGGTTATGCCCAGAAATATGACTGCTGTCATAAAACAGAAAATCAGAGCTTACATCATACCTCTTTGTAGTATCTTCAAGGGACTTAATCAAGTCTTCATCCTTTGTTAGTTGTTCATCGCTAAGTGTTGATCCAAGAGCTGTATTTAGCTAAAGTTGCATGCCTCTCTAGTTATGATAAGGCTGTCCCGAACCTCCAACCTCTTGGCTGTCATGCCCTTTGGCAGATCCTTATTGCTAGCTTTCACACTATTTGTTTTCCTTTTGATGTGAACTCTAACTCCATCCTTTGGAAGTCCTGAACATATTGACCAAGTGATTGTAACCATTGGATTCCTAACACAATCTCGGTTCCACCAATGCCAAATACATAGAATTCATCAACCAAAAAATAGTCATCCAATTGAATAGCCAATTGGGGTATCTTCCTAGTGAAACTTATCTTGAATCCATCTGCCAACATGACACTAAATCCAGAAAACTCCTCTACTTGCAATCCTCTCTTAGCCACAAAACCTTCACTAATGAAATTATGTGTTGCACCAATATCTACTAAACATGAGATCCGTTGCCCCCTCACAATTCCCCTCAAGTAAAAGGGATGATACTTAGGGACAGCTAAAACAAAAGCAATAGTACCTTGTGCCTTAGTATCAAACTCCAACCATGGCACATGATCCTCATCACTATCCGAACTAGTGTCTTCAACTGCCTCATTCTCCACATCGGAAGTGACTTCTATGAGATGAAGTTTGTCTTTTCCAAGGCATCTATGACTTGGCTCCCATGGTTCTTTGCAAGAGAAGCAAAGCTTCTTCCTTCTCAACTCATTCCTTGACTCATTGTCCATCCTAGGAGGTGTGGACTTAGGCTGGTTAACACTTCTTAGAAATGGTCTATCTTCTCTAAAATCTTTCTTTGGTGGTTGAAGTGGTGGAGGAATAGCGTCAAGGTCAAGAGCAAGTTGAATAGCATCATCAAGAGTGGTAGGCCTATGTGCCTTAACCAAACCCTTCAACTTATCATCCAACCCTTCCACGAATAGCATTGTCACCCTCTTCTCCATCATATCAGATACCATAACAACAATGTGTTGGAACTCATTGATGTATAAGTCCACGCACCCCACTTGCCTCAACTATGCCAAATCTTTCTAGTAGACTTCCACATCCTTCATATCAAACCTTGTGATGAGCTTGTTGGTGAACTCCTCATAAGAATGGATCATATTATGGTTTTCAGTTACAAGCCCATGATGCCACCAATCATAATCCACTCTTTCAAGGTGCATAGTTGCAAATTGAATCGCATCCTCCTCTGACATAGGTTTGAGCTTCAAAAACGTATCTAGCTTATGAACCCATGCTCTAGCACTTGTCTTGCCGTCTAAGTGTGGGAGAGGAACTTTATTCAGTGCTTCTTTGTACTTCTTGTATTGCTTTTGAGGATGCCTTCCTTGCTTTCTTCTCTTCTTATTCTTTTGTTGGTCCATGTATTGGTGTAGGTTGATGACAGCTCTAAGCGCCTTGGAAGCTCCATATACTCATCATAAGAAAACATTATGTCATCCTTCACATGTGTGTCTTCTTCTTCCTCAGGTGGAGTCTCCACAAAAGTAGGCCGAAATGGCCTATCCAATACTGTAGTAGTGGCTCTTCCAATGTAGGTAGCTGCTCTACCCATATTATTGTTGTTAGCACTGTTGTTTGATCTTGGGGTTTGTTGGTCAACCCTCAAATCTCCAAGTGTAGCCACTAGTTGCTCTTGAAAAGCTTGCAACATTTGTGTTTGCTGTTGGGCAAAGACTTGCAAAAGTCTCCCCAAGGCTAATCATTCCCTCTAGAGTTATCTTCACCCATTTCTTCCTACTGTCTTATTCTTCTTTAGTAGTAAAATTGAAATGGTGATTGCATAAAAGACCCTTAGGCTGGCAGGATCTAAGCTCTGATACCACTTAAGTATCCCAGCCAATATATGTGTGGTTTTTTCTAATTTTTGCCACACAAAATGATGCCCTAATTTTCTGATTTTTAATTTCTGCTCAAACCCTAGCTTTCTGATATAATTTTCTAGGTATATTCATGCATGAACAACAGTATTCATTCATCCAAATAATAGCCAAACTCATAGCAGATCATAAGCAATATGAAACCACATCATAGACTATCAAACATTCACCCATATGAGCCAAAATTCTGATATTTAAACATCCAGTTTGCTGCTACAACTCAGACTTAACCAATGATGCAATTACACAATAAAATGGGCTTCAAACATGCCCAGCAACATAAAAGAGTTCGCTGATATGAAGAAACCCCAATCTATGCAATGAAATTGACCTCCTACTCTAACCCTAGCTGAGAAAAATTGCTCTAGATCACAACAATGCAACAAAATGCAATTCTTTGATGAAAAACAACTCCAAAACCCTACCAAAGGGGTGCACTGGCCTGCTGGTCTACTGATAGGGTTTGCAACCCTTGAAAATCTAAAAAATACCTTCCAACTTGCCTAATTCGCCCCTTCAAACTAGATGCCTAATGCTGATGTAAAAATCTAAGTGTGAATCTAGCAAGAATCACCATTGAAGTACCATGTGAACCTCCATCATGAAGTCCTCCCTTGAAGAAGCTAGGTTTTCCTCCAACTTCTATATTCATAAGGGTTTTCATCCTTAGAATATTTTCCAAAGTGCAGATCAGAAAAACAGAGATAATGTGATGATCTCTAATGCCTCCAATTCACCTTGTATAAATACCAAACCTCCCTTATAACCCCTCAACTGGCCGACCTATCTTTGGGCGCCAACTTGATATTTTAAATTGCTTTTATTCTTCAAAACTGGGCGCCAATATTCTTCTGATTTTTGTTTTTATGTTTTCTTTTTTTCTTTCTCCTTATTTCTCCAAAAGGTCGTCCAAGTCCCATTTAAATATAAAATATATATTTGGCACAAAATATTCAAAAATTAAATATTATTTTCCCTCCTTTTGGGCACCAATACTCAAAAATAATAAAACATTATTTTTTCCTATTTTTTCTTGTTTGTTTTGATAAGGGACATCACAATTTGCGACTCGACAACTTAAAAAATTGCTTGAATTTCTTCAAAAACACTCCGTTTTTTTTTTTGCAAAATTCAATAACAAAATGTATCCAATGAGTCCATAAATGAGTACAAAAGTGTTTTATATTAAATTTGATTCATTTGAATATGATTTGAGTACGAAATTGCATCACCATGCGGAATCCTAATAAGTTGATACAATAATTAGGTAGCAACTATTATGAATTTATGATGATTCTTTGAAAATCATCATCATTATTCATAAATTGCAAACTACAACATTTTACATCTTCCTCTTCCCTAATCTAGTGAAAACTTGGGGAGATGTTCTAATACTTGCACTTTATTGCAGCTCTTTGCTCAACATAAAAGTTTGTGTTTATGGCTTTGGCTCAACCTCTTTCCTATTGCTAGATGGCAATGACTCCTCTACCTCATCAATGTCATCCAATGACAATCCAGTAGCTCCTATTGGAGCCACATCCTCCATTGCTTGCCTCTCAAAATCAAGAATCTTGTATGTAGTAAACAAATGGGGTCTCCTCATCTCACCCTTTCAAATTGCTATAAAGATCAATCCCATCTAAATCAATGACCTCCTCTGATTTGTCTCTACCTTTCTTGTGCAAAAACAAAAGTTCTATTGTACAAAGACAAAAATCATTGGGGTGTTTTGGAGTTAATTTTTTATTTTTCTTCATGTGAATAGCCTCAAACAAACTCCAATTGCACTCACAGGAAGACGCACTACAAGGTTGGCACAAAATGCTGAGAGCTAATATTTAAAGATTTGTGGCATAAGCACCCCAATCTCCCCACCAAGAACCTACAAAATAAGGCATTCAAGAGTTAGTACGAAAACCATATTATATCAATAGTTGTAAATTTTAAATTTGTAACTTGCAAGATGCATGTGATGTAAAGACTCCCCATTTTTATTAACCAGTAACTGATTGGTTCTTTCTCAAATAGCTAGTGCCAAAGAAAAGAGCTTCTCTTACAAGTCCTGTAATTTTGCAATTCCTAAACAATTAGATCTCACCTCAACATTGAGTGTCATCCTCTCAATGCATGTTGTGAGGCCCTCCATAACCTCTCCATTAGGATCTAAGAAGCTATCCAAATAGGGTTGAGGAAGTACCCTATTGCATGA
Source organism: Sequoiadendron giganteum (assembly GCA_007115665.2). Taxonomy (NCBI): domain Eukaryota; kingdom Viridiplantae; phylum Streptophyta; class Pinopsida; order Cupressales; family Cupressaceae; genus Sequoiadendron; species Sequoiadendron giganteum. The sequence continues at coordinate 9,163,740 of CM021100.1, read as the reverse complement.
ATAGGTTGGTGGAGTTGATTGTTCTACCTCCGATTAATGATCTCTTAAATGAGATTAGATTTAAGTGTATCCCCCCTATAATAGTTTCGGATAGACTCTTTGGCCCTATCCATGGCCTTATAAATGCACCCCATTAGGTTTTGATCCCCATCTACCAAACACATAACTCTATCCAAGGGCTATGACACCTGCAAATACAAACAAATTAAAGTGACAAATTTATAATGAAAGTAAATACCTTTAAAGTTCAAAAAAAAAATATTCAATTTGAATTTAAAATCAAACTTTTGAGGTTACCTTGACAATCTTTGTAGCTCTTTGTGCAAAGAGATTATCAAAGACTATCCTTGTGATCCTCTTTCCTTGAGGATTCTTTGAATATGATGAGTCTAGCGATGCTTGACTCACAGATATTTATTTCAAAGAAGTCAATAAACCAATAATGCTTTGAAATGTAAGGAAGATCATTGCAAATCTTGTGGCACCTGATCACACTAGCTATTTCTCTTTGGTATGATCTTTCATCAAACTAAGAACCCAAGGGTGATTATAAAATAAATTTTGTTATAATTCTTGCATCTTCTACAACCAGCCTCACCCGATCAATTTTTACCTATGTCCTTTAAAAGAAGGTCAAAGCAATGTGTTGCACAAGAGGTCCAAAAGAGTGACAGATGCCTTTCCTCAAATCAATTTCCCAACCACCACATGCACTTTTGCATTGTCAATTATAATTTGCACTACATTCTCCATGCCCACCTCTAAGAGAACTTCCTCCAACATTCAAATTTTCTGCATTTTTTACTTTGTTTGAGGCATTAAGTGACTTCAAAAATATGACCTCGCCAATTGAAGCTAGCAAAAAGATGATAAGGGTGTGGTTCTTTCCATCCATCCACCTATCTGAAAGAGAAGTGCAGCCATATGTTTTCCATTGCTTCTTTTGTTCTCCACAACTAACTTTGCATCTTTAGTTGCATCCACGAGAAACTTCCCACTTAAGTCTCTTTCAGAGGGTGCCTTGTAGCCTTTTCCTACAACTGTCAATGCAGTTGCCAAAATCTTCCAATACAAGCTATTTTCTACGTTAAAGGGAAATTTGTTGAAATACCAAAATTTGGCACATTCCTTACTTGCTTCTCAATGCACGTCCTTGTTCCACCCTATACCTTCTAATGATATTTGTGCTTTAGGAGTATTTCTAGGTACAAAAAATCTATGTGGTGTCTGTGTAGGTGCTCTAATCGAAGTAGTTGAGGTGGATGTCAACGTGCTTTGTATGCATGGACCACAAACGAAACTCGCTATGCTTTCAAATGTCATAGCTTCATCTATTTTTCTTGCAATTGAGGGCCATCAAAATTAGATATGGATGTTGCTATGGCTTATTTTTGTTAGAGTCACTCAAAGACTCAAGCCTCCAAGATCACCGGCAAAACCAAGAACAACCTTCTACAAAGGAGAAAAACAAAAGCATAAATTTGTAATAATGGATGCAATATTACAAGATTGAATATGCAAATGTACATGAGATGCCTTGCTTATAAAGGCGAAGTGAGACATAGCATTAGACAAGATTGTGACAAGTGTCTTAATCCTATATAACATGTGACAACTAACTCATAACTACCTAGGATAAGACAAAGTCTAGATATGACAACTAATACTTCTAAAAGGAATCTTATATCCTAAGTAAACTTAACATGTGAATATGTCCCCTAATTACCTAGTGAATGAATTAGCTAGGTACAAGATATTTATTCACGCCAACACCCCCCCTTAACTACAACTTAGGGAGAAGATTATTATGCATACTATGCAAATATGAAGATGGAGGTGGGCCCCAACTATGAGGCCATGTAAGGTACTGTTGACAGGTGTTTTATGACCACACCAACACAGAAGTTTCCAATGGTCACTCTATCCTCTCTTGATCAAAATCTCCCGCATGCTAAGATTGCGAAAGATCATGCATTCAACTCCAAGATTCCTTCATGCAGTGGACATAGACTTAGTTGGTTTCATGTGATTTGCTAGTATTTCAAGGGGACTTACGCAATTACTCACTCGGGAGAAAAGGATTTTCAAGATTCGGGAGATTTATCAATAAAGCTCGAGTTTCCTAAACTAACCAAAAAATGTTGAGTTTAAATGGTTGCAGGGAAAAAGCTCTCTTCTACTCTAGGCACGAGAAATCTTACAAACTTCAACCAAGCTTTGCTTTGCCTCACCTTGGACAACTTCCACAAAACTGGTGCAATCTTCAAAGGGGTGAACTAGAGATATTCTGATTCCAATTTAACATGAAGGCACCATCACAACGACGCATACCAACATGTAAATTATAGGGAAACCCGGGGACGCGTCCCCCCCCCAAAATGCCCCGTACCTGTTTCCGGGACGTACCGGGTACCGGCGGACGGCAGGGGGACAGCAGGGGACCGTCCCTCTTTTTTCAAAAAACTCAGGAAACGTGCCGGGGACGGGGGGACGGCATTGACCGTCCCCGGGGACGGCCAGGGGACGGCTGAGCCGTCCCTCGACCGCCCAAGGGACGGCCAGCCGTCCCCCGCGCTTTAGACACTTATAACTTGAAAAAAAAATCACAATTTTTAAAAATTTTGGCCAAGCATACGTGGCATGTGTGGGCCCCATTTATTTTGACTCTCTTATGAAAGGAAAAGGGCCTCTCTAACCTCATTATGTGCATTTTGTTTGTTTGAGCAGCCAAGGGTTTGAGAGCAAAAGAAGTTGCAGCCATTGAAGGAGAAGGAGCAGCAGCTTGAAGGAGAAGAGGAGGTTGAAATAGTGTTGAAGGGAGTGCAAATCCACTAAAGAGGTATGCATTTTCTTTCTCTATTTTTTTTTTCATTTTTTTGCAAAATATGAAGCATACATTGTCTGATTTTTTTATTTTTTTTGCATTTTCAGTTTAAACTTGCATTCTAAAAACAAAAAACATGAGCAGCAGTGAGAATGGAAGTGATAGTGAAGTTGAAATGCAAATTAGAAGGCAAAGTGGTGGGGGTGGTAGTAGAACTAGAGAGCAAAGAAGTGAAAGAACCCCAATCCAATGCCATCCTTCATCAACCAATACCAAAACTATGGAAGACTATGCAAGACACCCATTAAACCCAAAAAAACCATTCCTTCGATATGTTACACCCGTGGGTGAAAGACAAAAAAATTCAGGGGGGAGTAGGGTTTGGTTTTGCCATATTTGTGAAAAAGACTTTAGGGGCAGCTACACAAGAATTAGGTCTCATTTTTTGGGTGAGGTGGGCCATGGAGTTAGAATGTGTCCTTCATTGACAGATGCCCTATTTTTAGAATGCCAACAAATTCAAATAGAGTGTGATGGTGGGGTTCAAGGTGGGTCTCCTTCTTTCCCAAGTGCACAATCATCCATGCCTACTCCTAGTCCTTCCACGGTTGGTAGTAGTGGAGTTCTCTTAAGAGCAAAGAGGAAGGTGAGTGGTAGTGGTAGTGAAAAGGCAACCTCAGTTGAGTCCCTGTTTAATAACCAAGCACGAGAGAGTACTGAATCCGCCATTGCCAAATTCTTTTTTGCACATGCCATTCCATTTCATGTGGCCCGTTCCTCTTATTTTAAACAAATGGTGAGAGAATTAACCACAGTTGGTCCTTCATTCATACCCCCTGGAGATCATAAGCTACGCACCACCCTCCTAGACAAAGAGTACTCCAAAGTTAATGTGTTAATGGAGGACATGAGGCAAACGTGGATGAGGACGGGGTGCTCTATAGTGATGGATGGGTGGACTGATTGTAGACGTCGGCCACTCATCAATGTCATAGTCACATGCCCTGCTGGTTCTTATTTTCTTAGAGCCATAGATTGTTCGGGGAAACGTAAGGATGCAGAATTTCAGTTTTCCATTTTGAGAGATGCTATAGAGGAGGTTGGGGCTGCAAATGTGGTGCAAGTGATCACCGATTCTGCACGTGTGTGCAAATCGGCTGGGTTGATGGTGGAGGGTCAGTACAGGCACATATTTTGGACCCCATGTTGTGTTCATGCATTGAACAATGCATTGAAAGACATAGGGAAGCTGGATTGGGTGAAGAAAATAGTGGCAGAAGCTAGAGATATTCAAATGTTTATTTGCAATCACCACACCTCACTTGCTCTCTTCAGAACATTTTCAAAGAAGGAATTTCTCAAACCTGTTGAGACAAGGTATGCCACTCACTTCATTTTGTTTCACTTTCAATTTGTATTCATAATCTGATTTTGTTTTAAATTTTTAATTTTTAATGAATCAATGAATGAACATTGAATGTAGATATGCCACATACTTCATCTTGTTAGAGAGGATGGTAGAGGTGTATGAGCCTCTACAAGCAATGATGGTCAATGCAGAGTGGGCTAGATGGCCTAATGCAAGTTCCACGGACGGAAAGAATGTCAAACAAAAGATCCTCGATGACGATTGGTGGGCCAATGTGAGGTAAGACATTAGATGGCTGATTTTCATATTAAATTTCTGATTTTAATATTTTAATTTTATTGTCCAATGTTCCAATTTTTGAAGTTTCTAACATGTCAATTAACTTGTCAACTAATTATTTTGAACTTTTTGTTTGCATTTTGCAGATATATTTGCTCCTTCATCTCCCCTATTGTAGATGTCATCAGATATGCTGATACAGACTCTCCTAGTCTTGGAGAGATTTATGAGACATTTGACAGTATGCTTGGGAAGATCAAGCAAGTTATTTCGACAAAGGACCCCACTTTGGATTTATATGAGCAACACATTGGGCCCATTGTGACTCGAAGGTGGAATATAATGAACACCCCACTTCACATGGCTGCCTTTGCTCTAAATCCAAAATGGTATGCACCAAGGCCTGGTAGGGTGCCTCCATGTGATGATAGTGAGGTTTTAGATGGGTTCACACGGGCCATTGAAAAGATTTATCCAGCAGAGCAGGCTTCACTAGTTCGGTCACAATTCCTAGACTTTGCAAATCTTTCGGGCCCAAACTTGAGTAAACCACAAGCGAGGTTGGATAGAGCTATATTAGCTCAATCAAACCCTATTGGATGGTGGACCTATCATGGGAGGGATACACCGCAGTTGAAGACACTTGCTACTCGCCTTCTTGCACAGGTTGCTAGTTCCTCTGCTGCAGAGAGGAATTGGTCCACGTATAGCTTTATCCACTCCCTCAAGAGGAATAGACTTACCTCTAGACGAGCGGAGAAGCTAGTGGCCATTCATAGTGCTCTTCGGCTTCAGGATCGGCAGACTCCAGAGTATCGACAGACTCCAGCTCTACGGTGGGATATTGATCCCGAGGATGTGGCCCAGGTAGATGAGGAGGAGACAGTTGAGGGTTTGGTTGGGGTTCCGTTGGTTGAGGAGGAGCATCACAGTGGCAGTGACTCAGAGGATGACTCTGATTTTGATGCGGTTATGAGGGATGATTAGGGGCAGCAGTGCTCTTTGACTTTGTTTATTCTGTATTCATTACTGACATTGTATTTTGATTTTCATAGCAAACTTGAAAACTATATGGCAGCAATGTAGCCTTTGGGAATTTTGATATAAGTTTATAAATTATAACTTGGAGGTTGTTTCATGATTCGTGTATGTTAATTTTGAATGCGTATTGAGTATTGGCATAATGTTGGACACAAATGTTATATGTTAGTGTTCTATAATGTGTATTATGCATGCCTTATCCATGTTATCATATGAATATTTAAGATTTCCCTATATTTTTATATAGCCGTCCCCTGCCGTCCCTAATTTTGGCCTCAAAAATCGGAAACTTGGGGACTCATCCCGCCGTCCCCTGCCGTCCCCGTCCCGGAAACTTGGGGTAACCTTGGTAAATTACAACCGAAGTTAGGTCCAAACTATTCCAGTTGACCACACAAGGCGAACCCACCATCAGTGAGCTTGCTAGTGGTATGGATTAGTGAAGCTTTGTTCAAATTAACCACCACATTCCACAATTATCTACTTGCATGAAATAAAAATTATTCTACTCTATTCTAAGTTCTACTTTAAGATTCTATGCGAATTAGAAGGATGAAGAAATCTTGCTAATTGCCCACAACAAAACATGAAATCACAAGCAATGACAACTCTCTTTATTATGGTAGTGTTCACAACAATCTCTTACAAAGTATTCAATTGAAAAGTTTCCTTCTTCCTATCAATCTATGCTATGCTATTTATGCTTTGCTCTCCTTCTATGCTATCAACTCCTATGTTCCTATATGCATAAATGAGGGAGGATACCCCTTTTATAGTTGGCCCAGTCCAATGGACAGCTCAGATTCAATTACAATGCATGGCTCAGATTGAGCCACATAAGCCCTATTCAAGATTAGACCTAAAAACTACCACAAAGTGGAAGAGCGGGGTAATAAATGAGCCCATAATGCCCACTCTCTTCCTGTACCACTATGGGCATTTAATGCCCACTATCATCTAGGAGGTCATCATCCAGAAAGGCGTTCCCACTCTCCTTCTCTTTGACTGCAAATTCGATAAATCTGGCCAACATTGTTTCAACCGCCTGAACCTAAGATGGGTGGAATATGATTGAGCTGAAACTCAAGCACCATGACCGCTTGCCCCTATCGAGTACAAGATTTTCCCCAAGCAACTAAGGCATATCGAGTGTTCTGAATAATATTGGAAAAGGTCAATATATTTTCAAAATCTACCTAGGCAAATGACCTTACATCCAAGAAGAAAGGCTCCAATCTCACCTTCAAGCCCTCTGTCGTCACCTCCTTCGGAGTCAATCTTTTAGCAAATAATGCTTCAAGTGTGTTCAAGACTCCTTCCTGAATATTTCCCATGGCTCTTCTAACTCTAGCTGATTCTGCATGAGCTGCATCGAAGAAGCCTTGGCCTGTGACTGCTGAAGAGTACCAACTGGGGAAGTCATATATGTCGCCCTCCTGTATCACTCCTCCCTCTTGGGTGCATATTAACTTGTAGCTTTATCTATCATGCTTGGGGTGCATCTGAGGAGTATTGCTTCACTTTTTAGTGCTTAGAAAATTTTGACCCCATTTTCCTCCTTGGACGCATTAGGGTGGTCTAGCTTTGAATTTCAATGCCTTAGAAACCTTTTGACTTATGCCTCTTTGGGCGCATTCTTACCATCTTGCATCCTATTTCATGCCTTAGAAAAATTTCCATCCATCTTATCTTCCTTGGGCACATTTGGGTGGGTCTTCTTCAAATTTTTCAACGCCTTAGAAATTTTTGACCTTTGTGCCTTCATGCCTTAGGAAATTTTCAACACCTCCCTGCCTTATTCATCTTTGGGCGCATTAGAGGGGGTGTGCTTCATTTTTTTCGTGCCTTAGAAAATTTTTGGACCCCATTTCATCTTCCTTGGGCGCACTGGAGGGGGGCTTCTTCAAATTTATCGATGCCTTAGAAGATTTTGACCTCCATCCTGGGCGCATTTGACCTCCTTAGCGCATTTGGGAGCTTGAGGTTTGAGTTTCACTTCATCTTCAAATCCTTCACGCCTTAAACAACTTTCACTTGTGCATCCTAGGGCGCATTTGAGGGGTGGTTGTTTCATTTTCAATGCCTTAGAAAAAAAAAAATTCATCTCCCCTTGGAGCGCATTTCACCACCTTGCTTCATGGGCACATATTACCCCTAGTGCTTTGGGCACTCTTGAAATGCCTTAGACAAATTTCCATTATGTCCTTGAGTTGGGCGCATTTTAGACCTCTTGTCTTGGTACTTAGGCGCATTTTATATTCCATCATGTCTAAGCGCACTTGGGGAGGGGTTGTTTCAACTTTCAATGCCTTAGAAATTTCTATTCGTCTCATCTTCCTCCTTGGGCGCATTTCACCCTCTTGCATTACGTTTAGTGCCTTAGAGAATTTTCTATGTCATTTCCCTTTGCCTTGGGCGCCCTTGAGGGGGTCTCCTTTTGATTTCGTGCCTTAGAAAATTTTTGGACCCCATTTTACCTCCTCCACTTGGGTGCATACTCCTTTGTGCCTTAGAAGATTTTCTTAACACCCTATCCTCCTTGGGCACATTTGGGAGGTGTTGCTTTGAATTTCGTACCTTAGAAATTTTTTGGATCTCATGTCTTCTCTTGGGCGCACTAGAGGGGGTCCTCTTCTTTCAATGCCTTAGAAAAATTTCCACTTGGGCACTTGAGTTGGACGCTTTTAGGAACTTGTGCTAGGGCGCCTTTGTAGGGGTCTAGCTCTGAATCTTAATGCCTTAAAAACTTTTCAACCTGCTCATCTCTTTCTTACCTACCTTGGGCGCATTTAAGAGGGCTTACTTTGTGTTTCATGCCTTAGAAACTTTTGCTACCCATCTTATCTTCCTTGGGCGTGCTAGAGGGGTATAGCTTCAAATTTCAATGCCTTGGCCATTTTCATGAAGACCTTTACTCCAAATATAGCTTAAATGTACTCTCGTGTATAGAAGGGGATTTTGAACACTTAGTCAATTTTTGTCCTGCCTGCCCTTGCTTTCTATTTATGGTAACTTCTGAAGCTCTAGTGATTCTCTAACATCTGCAACTCCTCAAGACTTGAGATTCGCACAACATGGTCCTCATCGCTTGACAAACCTATTCACACCTACCTTGTATGTTCACCTACTATTTTTAGCCATGTTCTGGAAGTGACTTACTAAAAATAGTAAGTATGCGGAATGTGCTCAAATTTTACCATTATGATTGCAGTGGGATACATTGGTTTTCAATTTTTCTCGAGTTTTGCCCTTCATTTTAGGCATAAAAGTAGGAAACCCTAATTTCATTGCATGTGCCTTTGTTGACCTCTGTTCGATGCCATTTCTGCTTCGTACTGCTCTGCTCTGGAAATTGAGGATCTAGACTTGTTCGAATGACCTCATACCTGCTAAAAATAGTAAGTTCTCGGAATTCATTCAAATTCTGTATGCAAGCCCTCTGAAAGGGTTTAAACTCAGTGATGTGATCAAAATTTCCAAAACCCTAAGGAAAGGTCCTAGAGGGAGTACTTACTAAGAATAGTAAGTTGTCAGAATTCAGTGAAATTTTAATGGGAACCTGCTTGAAACCTCCTGATTGTAGTGCCAAGCTCAGATTTCAATCCGCTTACTCAACTTGACCACAAACTAAGCCTAAAGAATGAAAACCCTAATCCGACAAAACGCACTCCAAACTTAGCCAAAATTCCAAATTGGGCCCAAAGAAAGGTACATCCCCAAAAATATATAAAGGACTAGGAGAGACCACCACAAAACAACCCAAAACCAAAGCCAAAAGACCAAAATGGAGCAAAAATTAGGGGGTACCCATTTTGAATGGGGTGATATGTGAAAAGGTCACAACAGGTACCCATTTACAATGCAATAAATGTAATCTCTCACAAACGCAGAAAAGGAGAAAACCTAGTGAGACAAAACTCCTCTCCAAAAAAGAGAAAACAAACAAACAAGATGATGTATGGAGGACTCTATGATACCTCCCAAGGACTACATCCATCATGTATATACAATCAATGACCCCCCCCCATAAGAGGGAAAAAGAGAGACAAGATGTCCCCCCATAATGAAGAATCTCCAATGCTGATGAAGAATGCCTGGAAACAAAAGATGATCCAATGTATACAAGCAACACATCTTCCCTTAGGAAGAAACAAATCCATAGGTCAATGAAGAAGCCACTCCATATCCAGCGGAAAGGAGGAAGGATGAAGTCTTAGAATATATGCCTTTGAAAACTAAGCAGGAGTCTCCAAGCTTGAATAATCCACAACATAATCATGGTCAAAATCAACCAAGAAATATGACAAATCAAGAGAATGAGAAGTCTCATGAATGTCAATTTCCAAAGACAAAGAAAATGGAATAACAAGTGTGTTGAAACTTCATCAAAGAGGAGAGAAACCCACTCGAGTGTGTCCTCCAAATCTGCAGTATGAGACTCCACAAACAAGTTAGAAATACCTGTCAAATATTCATCCCACAAAGCAAGATCTTAAAAACTATGACCATCTTGCTGAATAGAAGCACTGATGGTTGAAGAAACAAGAGGTGGAGGAGTAGGAAGCTCAACACTAGTCTCTAGAATACCAATGTTTAGATGACCAAACTTCTCCTCACAAACATGATTCACACTCAATGAAGGAGTGTGAGATGCAGTCAAAGGAACATTATCTTCTTCTAAAGAAAAATGTGAAAAGGAATACACAGGAGATGAATGATCAACCATCTTGATAGCAACAATATCCCTAGTCTCCAAGTCCCTTACGTACACTCTATCAAAAGTGAACTCAACTGTTTTACCTTGACCACCATGGGTAATTTGATAAACAAATAGGAGATTGGATGTCAAAGAAGGAACACAAAGTACATCATTAAAAGTGCCCTCTCCCATGTCAATAGAAACTTTCCCACTTACCTTCATATATGTATTGTTACCCATCAAAATTTTAGGTGAATTACAAGACTCAAAAGAAGAGAACATATCCATAGAAGATGCCATATAATGAGATGCCCCTAAATCAAGAAGCCATCTATTAGATTCAGGACTTATAGAGGCCAAGAATTCTTGTCCTTTCATTTTGTGTAGCCCAGTTGTAGATCCTGTATTCTCTGAATGAGATGATGGAGTTGCCAATTGAGATGCAAAAGAAGAAGTAAAAGACACTAATGAGGGCAGTTGTATGTTATTCTTTTGAAGGTGTGTGAGTTCATCAATCTTCTTATTATAACATCTATGCTCATCATGTCCTAGCCTTTTACAATATGCACATTTAAACTTCTTATTTTTAGATGATTCCTCTTTAGAAGAGGGGGTGGACTCAGGAGTGTTATGTGAAGGAGAATTTTTACCCTGCTCATTAGACTTGGGGTCCTTCTGCTTCTTCACTTTGCCACTTGAATCCTTTGAATCCTTTACAAAAAGAGCTTGAGATATGGAAGACTTCAAAGTGCCCATGTGTAACAACTTTGCTTGTTCCCTTATGAGCTAAGCTGCAAACTCATCAAGAGAAGGCATTTTGTATGCATTGCCAAGGACATCTATTGTAGCATGGAATGTAGAAAAAAACACTGAATAATCAAGACCAAGCTTAGCAAGAATAGAAAGAATTAACTGTTCATCCTCTTTAGTGACCCCACAATTAGATAACTGCAATCTTAGAGAATTGAGCTCAGAGAAGAAGTCTTGGATTTATCAAAACCTGATGGATTAAGACCCATTAGTTCATTCTCCAACTTAAATTTCCTCATTTTATTTGGCTTACCAAAGAGACCCTCTAAAATAGTCCAAACTTGATTAGATGTGTACAAGATGCAACATGATATCTAAGATCTGGAGAAATGGACAAAAGAAGAGTACCAAGTGCTTCATCTCTTCTATCAGACCATTTTATTCTTTTTGTAGCTCATGCGGGTTCTAAATCTTGGCCAAATGCGATTCTTTGCAACTTCAATTTTAACAATGACATCCCCATTGTGATTTCCATTCATGATAGTTATATGGGGTTAGAAATACAACTTTTTACAAATCCATGATAAAATCAGATATTACAATAGAGAAACAACAAATTTCCTTCACAATACAAGTAATTAACCCTTTGTCCCAAACAAATTGACACTTTTTTTTGCAAATTTACAACAATGTATCCAAAAGTAACAAATCAGCTTCAAACTAAAATTTTGAAAATTCTGGAATCAAATCTGCAAAAAGTGCATATATAAAACTGAAGTGATCCTCAATACCTTCCTGATGCCGCAAGAATCAAGAAAAACGGAGTCCGAAGCAAAAAGTTATGAGCTTGGAGGCCGAAAAACAAGATCTGACTTCAAGCTGTAAAAACTAACATTAAACAGCAAAATTTTGAAAAATAATCTGCACCATTGAAAATTCCTCAAAACCAGCTTTCCAATGATATCTTGTTCATCAAAATCTGATTTCTAGATCAAAAGTTATGAATTTTTAAAAAAGTGTTGAATTTTGTTTGTAGTGACAACCCTCCTAGCAAAATAAAAATTTGTCAAAAATAGACAAATTTTATATGAAAATAGGGGTTTGGAGGCCATCTAAATGCAATGGCAACATCCATTTGGGCTATAAGTGCTTTAATAAAAATATGTTCACCAGATCTAAACTTCAAACCCTAGTTTGCAACTATATCATACAATGGCCAAATTGAGTGAAATAAAAGCTAGATCTAAATTTATTGGACATTATAAACTCAATAGTGAGCTTAGATTTGCACAACCATGTTCCAAAATGAACTTGCAATACAAATCCGCAAAGAAAAAACCCAAAATTTAGTATTTCTATCAAGTTTTTTTAATTCTCCAAGTCATCATTTGATGCAAGAGAAGAGCATACTCAACTTTTCAAAATCCACCAAGATTTGCACCATAGCAAAAAACTCAAGCATAATTATCTCCCAAATTTGAGAAGAGGCTTGTAGATCTGAAGCTTTGATACCATGTTAGAGTCACTCAAGGACTCAAGCCTCCAGGATCACCTGCAAAACCAAGAACAACCTTTTACAAAGGAGAAAAACAAAAGCATAAATTTGCAATAATGGATGAAATATTACAAGATTGAATATGCAAGTGTACATGAGATTCCTTGCTTATAAATGCAAGGTGAGACATAGATTAGACAAGATTGTGACAAGTGTCTTAATCTTATAACATGTGACAACTAACTCATAACTACCTAGGATAAGATAAAGTCTAGATATGACAACTAATACTTCTAGAAGGAATCTTATATCCTAAGTAAATTTAACATGTGAATATGTCCCCTAATTACCTAGTGAGTGAATTAGCTAGGTACAAGACATTTATTTACACCAACAATTTTGTTTTCTCCCTCTATATTTTTTTGTCTTCCATCAATGCAAGGCATGCATTCATCTCTTATTTTATCTCTTATGTGGTATTGTCACAAAGTTTGGCATCACAATGAGAAAATACTGCAAGATGGTATTTGAGGCGATTGATGCCTCCACAATATAGGTTCTAGCAGCTTGTGCAAATGGTTGTCTTAGGTTGTAATGTCCTCGGTTTGAGCCAAATTGACTTGAGTTTTTTTCTCAGTTTCTGAGCCCCATAGGCTGATTGGTAAAGAGAAAGGGAACTCCAAAGTTATTGGAGGTCACAAGTTTAGTAATTCACGATTTCTATTTTTGACAATGAGATGAGCTGGCAGTGTGGATCGTTGTGACACTTTTAGAAGTGTTTTGGACTCTTGGAGTGTTCTCCAAACTTCTTAGAGAGTACATCTATTTTTAGTAAGTCACCTAGTTGGCTCTGATCATCATCCTACGTCTTCAATATCATCCCAATGTGATTAGATTTTGATTTTGATTCGGTTCCAATGCTTTTTGCAACTTGGGCGAGTTATTGAATGATTAATTAGTATTTCACTAATGTTGTCTAATGTTGAGAAATAATAAAATGACAACTTCGTGTAATAGCTCATTGGAAAGGTGATAAAGTTTCTATAAATTTGGATGCCTAGTTAAGGGTGCCTTTGCACATGGAATGTTATTATTAATTCAAAAAGGTCATTTTTTGAGGGAAAAGGAATTATTATAATTTTAAATTGCAAATTCCCTCCAAAAAGGCTATAAAATGAGGTGTTGGGGCTCATGTGTTGTTAATGTTGTTGAATAATATTGTTAAATTGTTGGATTGAACATAGGGTTCTTCCACAATCTTTAGAGGACAAAAATTCTATTAAGTTTTCTGGTTTCAAATTTGAAAGATAATCCCTAGCTAGATTGGTGTGGTTTCATCCAAATGCCACCATTGTACTTAGAATGGAGTTTCAGTTTTCAGTTTATAGGAATTAAGATCTTTGCAGATTGCTCGGGGTTTGTGAAGAATATTTGAGGTTTTGAAGGAGTTTGAAGGGTTTTTATTTAATCTTTTTGGTCATACCATTTCATTTGTGCCAAGCTATACCAATCTTGCTAGCTTCTTGTGGTGAATTTCTTGAGTGATTTATTTTGTAAGTCTTCTATTTGGCGCCTTAATTTCTCCTTGCAAACTGCACATGTTTCATGGGACAGTTTTTAAGACTATTTTGAGGTCGTACCATCATCATGGTTGATCGGACAACAATCTTAGATTTGGGGCGTGTAAACTTGCAGGTTAAAGCGTATATAGGGTTGATGGCAGTCTACTCTTGCTAGGGAGGCACTATGATCATGCTTGAAGGAATGGAGACTTTATAGGGTGGAGAAAAAACTATATGTTGAGTTGGTAAACATTTTTTTATTGCACCTATTGTACCAGCAATAGAAATATGTTTTTTTAGATTGATGTAGGTCGGGTTTCTTATAACAATCTGTTATATCTACCTTATTTCATGATGGGGAATGTTTTTAAGCGGTCTTGGAGTGTTACAAGAGAAGTTGCAGACTTGGATGTGAACCAGGTGTGTGATAGTAAGTTTGTTGGGTGTCTATACTTGCTGTTATGACTACTATATTTCAGACCATTCCTAGACCTGCAAGGTTCATTCCATGATAATTTGATGTGTTTGGGTGAAGTTCATGGTGTTTGAAGCTGATGGCTACAATCCATTTTCAATGTTGGCGAGCTGGGAGTGCATTTGTTGTGATTTCTGAGTGAATGACTTGCTGATCAGAGTTTCCAGTCTGATAGTCTTCTCTTCTAGCATTATTCGGTGAATTTTTAAGCATATTTGATGAGATATTAATGCCTATATTCATGTTGGGTATGCTAGGCATGTGTTGGTGATCATTCTGGGTTGTTTCTCTTGTTGTTCAAATTGTAATAGTGTGCTTTCAGCCCATTGCCAGACCTGCAATCAGCTTTCCAGCCATCCATTTAAGGTATTTCATTGTTATTTCCAATTGGGTGTTGGGTCTATGCATTTTGGGCAACTTGGGAAGTGATTTTTATAAGTGCCATTTTGTATCAGCTCTTGTAACAAAGTTGGAATCTTATCAGCACTTTATGACAGCAAAAAATCATTGTCTAGATTATTTATGTTGAGCTTTCTTATTGTCAAAAAAAAAAATTAAATGGATTAGCTCAACTGTAACAAAATGCATAACTTCCTTTCCACTTTTTGATCACCCAGATCCTAGAATGGACAAAGGTGAGAGCATACAGTGTCAAGATTACAACTAAACTGAAATCAACTGCTAAAAGGAAGCATCAAGCGGCAAGCCAGCCAAACCACTTATCTAGTGGATGTGGGTTGCATATGCAAAACAGAAAGGTGAACCATCCGAACTTATTCAGCAGGAATTACAAATGAAACCAGGAGAAACTTTTCCAATCATTGAAGCTAAGTGCAATTGAATGGATTTGTACAATTTTTCAGAATATTGCATTCCCTCTGCATATCATATTTGTGGATTAAAAGGGTAATTTAATGGCAAAACCAAAAGTAATTAGTTATTAAATTAATTTTTCTCTCGTCTTCTAGGACAGTTTCCAAGAAACATGTAAACATAAAAATGACATAGCTTTGCAAGGTTAATGTCACCTAACCTAACAACCAAAATCATGTTATTTTACGTACCTGTTGTTTGTCTCTTCCAAATATCTGCAACATGGTATGCAAGCTCCCCCTTCCCTTGTGAAATGAAGTTGTATTTCCAAAACGTCGAATGTGTAAATGAAAACACAACACTTTTGGCAATCATCATTTTTTAAAGTATCGACATATGGGTCCACATCATTTTATCATCCATCACTTTTAAAAACTCCCAATATATGGAGCCACGTAGCTGTAGTCAGAACGACATGGGGTGAAATGTTTGTCCGTCTTACTTCTCCCATCTAATATTTCGTCATCGTGTCATCATATGGGGGATAGAGAATGATGTTATGATATCTAAGACATGCTGTTTTGTAGGGATAGCCAGTGCCTATTGGCACCATCCCCTCTTTAAATGTGATTGCAGATTGTCCTACCCACTGACACTCTCTTTTCACATTTTAGAAGTCCAATTTTTTTCCTGTTCCTTTTCTTTCATTATTTATTTATTTTACTAACCACTCAAAATGGTCATTTTGATGGGGATGTGGCAGACTAGTTCAACAACTGGAGAGAATATCATGATGTTCCATCAAATTTGGATTTGAGCCTTTACTTGAGAGAAAGGAGAGGTCAGTTCTCATTTCACCATTTGATTGGAAAATTAGGTCCGGGCCACAAACAAAACAAGGTAGCAAATTTTCTTGATACATTCATGAGCACCCGGAATGCTCTAGTTCACCTCATATAGAGCAGTTGAGCTGAATTCTTAGCTCCTAAAAGAGGCTCTATATGGTTTTAAGTTCTAATGTAGTGGTCAAGTGCCTATATGCATTTTACATGATTCACTTCATTTGATACTCTATAAACGCTTGGAGGGAAACCTAAATGCCCTTCAGTTTGGTGCCTACTGGCACATTTCTCGGCCTTGCAGTCCACCAAGATTCTTAGATGGGTTTGGTTTGGTTTGGTTGAGCCAAAGATGTTGTGAGTAGTTGAACTCCCCTGTTCTGCCAAATGATTATTTTGGATAGCATCTTTTCTTGAACCATATGTAATACCATTTCAATTCCTTAACTTAAAAAGGCTTTTGTCCAGTTTGGGGATACTCAGTTGCCTGAACTAGAGAGTAATCAATCTCTGCACCTTGCTTGTCATTGGCTGATGGAGAGCATGTCAGTACTTTGGTAGAATCTACCTATGGGAAACTGATAAGACTGCTACATCAAAGGAAATGATTTGATACACAAATCTGTCCATACCTAGAATCCATGCACATAGAGATTTAGTACATTTTTCTAGCTATTCCATCTTCACTGAGATACAAAGGGACGGTGTAGCAAATGGCATCAATACCATTAAGTTTCTTCACCCACAATCTTCTCACTTCTCTAACATAGATATAGTAATCGACAACCAATGCCATCTACCATGTCATCATGTCAAACAATTTTTAGATTTGAGGATCTATACCACTTGGTCGAGCATTAACCATTTATTAAAATTGAATATGAGATTACACTCGAATGTTATATTGATTTGTATGGTGATTTAAATAAATTCAAATTAAACTCTCAAAACTGATAATCGAGATTGCAAGAGAAGCCATCAAACAAGCTCCCAGATATGATGATAGGGAGCTCAACATGGGTGCTTTCGTGCATCAGGGATTGGAGTGCCCTGTAGCTTCCAAGCTCTTCTACAATTGACAAAAATATTTGGTAGCTCTTAATAGGAAATACAAAAATAATTTTTCTGCCTTTTGACATTTCAAAATTTAAAATAGTGATAATATATATTAAATCTTGATATCCTTGATGTTTATCTGAGATGCAAAGGATTTTTTAAAATTTAATACACTTTTCTAACATCTTATAGAATTTAAAAAGCAACCAAAATAAATATGGGAAAGGTTTATGATAATGAGATATGGAGAAACGTTGTATAAGATAGTAGGAATGTATAGAAATACATTTTATATGATTCTATGAAGAATAGCTAATGGTAGAGTAGTATTTTCATTGAATGTTTAAAAGTAATCTAATTTGCAGAGCCAGGCTCAAATTTCTTTGTCAGATTTTTGAATCTACACCTTGCACCTAGAATTTAAGTTCCTTCAATTAAAGCTTTGGACAATTATAACAATTGCATACTTTAAAAACACCAAAGGTAAAAAACTATTGCCTCTATTAATATAGGCGAGGCTATGGCAATGTGTGTCAAGTCCAACATGATAGACCCACTATAGTTTGCTCCACGGGAAGATACACCTGCAATGTTTGCAATAATTTCAATGACTGATTATTGTCTCTGACATAACATCATGTATGGAGAGTTGTTGAGAAATTCATGAATTATCCTATCATTGATTTTAGAGAGAAAACCAACAAAATAAAAAATAAAAAATGCAAGATAAATTCAAGAATGTTAAGTGTTAAATTCTACAATACAAGTGGCAAAAAAAAAAAAACTTACTTGTGAGAGGATCTTGATTGCAAAAGGTTGGAGGTACATATAAACTTGACCATGGAGGTACCACCATGCAATAGCATCCATTTTGTATTGGTCTTTGACAATAGAAGGGCTAAGATTTTTTCCTATGATAAACATTCCAAATTCTTTCATAACACTTGTCTCCACTTCTGGATCAATGAAGAGTCTATTAAATGCCCTCTTATACCCTCTAGCAACTTCAAGATATCTATATGGCGGTATTCTCCCTGGGATAGAAAGTACTTCTTTGTATAATACCTGGAGATAGGGCATATGCAAGGAAGTGCAATGGTGTTGTCATCTTGTTCCAACGATGAAGAACGATTGCTTCCACCCTTTTGTAAAGGGTGTCTTCAGGATCATTCTCTCTCTTTTGTATTTCAATTTTTATTTTCTCCAACATTGTGTCCATGCTATCATAGACATCCCCCAAGCATGGTTCATCTGTATCAGCAAACCGAAGCATAAACATGATAGGTTCGGTGATCTCCAATACATAATTCACACGATCCCACCAATCGTCATCCAAGATCAATGCCTTGACCTTTTGGGCCCTCTCTGAATTTGATTGCTTCCATATACCCCATTGGTTGCTAATAACCATTTGACTCAATGCCTCTTTCACTTTCACAAGTCGTCTCAAAACAATTGTGTGAGATGCAAATCGGGTCTCAGCAACCTAAGAACATGTTAATAGTAAGTTAATCACACATTTAAAATATGTAAATTACTAAATAAGTTAAAAATATATATTTTATTCAATTATGTAAAACATGACATAAATGAAACTAAATAAATTAAATTTACCTTCAACAATTCCAATCTTGAAAAATATCTGAAAATTGCTTGTAACATATGGTAGTTTGTCACAAACATCAGGATATCCTCGGCCTCTTGGTATATTTCTTTCACCCACTCTATTTGGTTTCCAATTGCTTGCATCACCAAATTGAGGGAGTGTAAGGTGCAAGGTGTCCAAAAGATGTGCTCATATCTAGCCTCTACCAAAGCACCTGCAACCCTGCAAACTTTTGCATTGTCCATAATTACTTGGACAACATTTTCATCACCCACCATCTCTATGGAGTTAATGAGAATCCTGGAAATGAACTCTGCATCTTTCACTTCCCCTTCACAGTCAACCACCCTCAAAAACATTGCCCCCTTGGGGGACACTGCAATAACATTGATCAATGGACGGTTTTTGCAATCTTTCCATCCATCGGAAACAATAGATACACCTGTTTCAATCCAAGAATCTCTAATTGGTTTTAGTTCGGCCTTTAAAGATTTCTTCTCTCTTTGAAATAAGGTGGTATGCACCTTTTCAAACCCAGGACTTGTGAATCCAGGAGGTGCACTATTTATTGCTAACACCATGTCCCGCCAATATGGTGATCTCACCAAGTTGAATGGAAGACCATTGGCATAGAGGCAACATGCAATTTTTTCTTTAGCAATATCTCTTGCCTCCATTTTAAATGCCCTCTCCAATGGACCTCTCTTGCGGGTGGTGACTTGTTGTTCATCTTCATCTTCCTCTTCCGTAGAGGGCATAGACAAGAAGGGATGTCTAGAGGCCCTAATTGTTTGAGAGGGTAATGTTGGTGTTTTTTTCTTTCCGGAAGAATAACTACTTTCCTTTCCTTTTGCAATCAATTTGTCAGCATCTTCTTGTTCTTTTATAAATCTTGCTATTTGTACAGAAGACAACCCCTTCTTATTTGGGCCCACACACATATTAATCCCTTTGCCACTAGGGCCCATAAAATGAAGTTTCACTCAGTAATAGGAGCTATTATATTGTGCATTGCAAAAATTACACTTCCAAACAAAACCCCTAACTCCAAGAATTTGTGAAATTCTTGTGGTATGTGTCCATAAAGGAGATCCTTTCTCAATTTTGAATTTTTGACTTCCCTCCCCACCCACTGAACTTTGACTACTGGCCATTGTTGCAATCTATGAAAAAAAATGAAAAAAAAAAAATATACTTGAAAAACTTCTTCACAAACTTGAAAAAATCCATCGAAAACTAAGAAACTTGAAAAAATTCATCAAAAGATCAAAGAATAGGGTTTAAATGCATACCTTAAACACTTAAATCTCCTTTGTAGAAGCTATTTGGCACTCCACAGTCGATCTCCTTCAAATACAATCACCTCCCTTCAAAATGCCAAGATGTAGAAAAAATATGGTGAGAGCAAAATGAGAGGTAAAAATGAAATGTTTTAGTGTTGAAAAGCCTCATATTAGGCCGGATTAAGGTTAGGAGACAAAATTATAATTAAAAAATTGTTTTTTATTTATGTTTGGACTCACTTTTTAAGTGTTGAGCCGTGGGTTCTTCCAGGTACACCTGAGTACGTGGCTAGTACTCTCGGGTCCACGCACCATTTGGCTGGGTTCGCCCTAGGTACGCACAAGGCTGGGTGCGCATCCTGTGCGTACCCACAGGCGAACCCATACCGGGTTCGAGGCCTATGGGTGCGAACCCAGTAACTTAGCATTTTTTTTGTTTGCATATTGATTTCAGTGTTCTTGCATAATTATGGCACACAAGCATCCAATATGTTCAAAATAAATTTCTTCTTACTTTATACACAAAAAAACATTGTTGTTAACTTACTAATTACTTTTGTTTATGATATTGTGTGAAATATGATCTGTCTTGAAATTCAGCAATTGTGTTAATCAAATTTTAGAGTGATTTTCTTTTACTGCTCATAAGCACCACAACATACACTAAAACAATAGTGGAGATATTAATTTCATCAAATTATAGTCGTTAGAACAATGAATTTTCTCTGATTTATTCTTGGTAAACCCTTCTTCATTCATAATTACATATTCATTTTATAGATTTTTTTTAAATGAAAATTTAAAAATTAATTTTCAAAATTGGGTTTAAGTCACTTTTGGGGTTTTGGACACTTACACCAATTTTGGAAGTGGAGGTAGTCTTTGTTGCAATGAATCAAGGCTGCTGTGAATTTATTTTCTATAGATTTATATGCTTTTTAATTCAATATTTTATTGATATTTATTGGAAAAATAGATATTAGGGCAGTAGCTACTCAGCTACTAAGCTTCTCTTGAGCTTCTTTGTAGTCCTAGGAATTCTTTCTTGTTCCCATTTTAAAGGCTTGCTTAAACACGATATATGAATGTTTTTTGTTATTGTATGATCTGTAACTACTCAAGATTAATTAATTCACCAGCATAGAACTTAACCCATAATATTATCCATAGGCCATAAATATCAAGTGCTATGAGCTCTTAACTTTAAAAAGCTCAAGAAAAATTCTTAATAGCTCAAAAAAAATCCAAATACCTGTGAGATTTTAACCTTATTTGGAAGGATTATAAACCTAAAGTTGCTTCAGTATGGTGCCATTGCCTCCAGCATGATGCCATCGTCTTAAAATTTGACTTGGGAAATCGAATGGTCAGTAGAGAAAACTCCTAGCTTGTTAGAACCCGGGGGAGATCATATGTTGCTCTTCATATCATTGTGAATGTGTCACATCTCTATCAGTGACTTCCATGTTGGACGATGCAGCTGGAAAAGAAATTTAAAATAAAATAATAAAGAATGGAAAGGACAGGGATGTCTGGCGAGACAACTGTTAAAGAAGAGGAATGGTGTGGGCCAAGAAAGGGATGGCCACACCATTAATACGGTATGGCCTCCTAGTTCTTTGGTCATTGAAACTGCCAGGTGCGTGGTAGTCATTAAAAACCCTCCCACGACCCTTTAGTTTGGCATTCAGTTTGGTTGACGGTAGAGAATGCAGGAAACGACATGGAAAAGAGAGGATAGGAGGGACGCAATGAGAGAGAAGAAATTTGCAGGAAAAGGAGAAAATGTAGAAAGATGGTCGACCTGGGTGGGACGGGAAGAGAGGTTAGGAGGAGAACAGAGCAGGAGGGCATTGAAGAGTTGGGCAGAATAGATTGGTGGCACATAGAGAAGGACGAGAAGGGTTAAAAGTAAATGCACTTGATGGAGGATATGAACGAAAGAGATGGGTGATCACAAAATTTGCATAGAATCAATCTGTTGAAAAGGCGTTAGAAACTTTCAAGAAGATACAACTGGTAGGCGTCAAAGCCAAATTTCCCCGGCTGTGGTCTACGTCCTCCCTGCCTACAACGAAATGGATTTGATTAAAAGGCTTTAGGAACTTCGAGCAAATGCAAATTTTGGATGAGAAAACAATAATGGAGGTTCCTTCTTTGGATTCTTTAAGGAACTCGCCATCGATTATGGAAAGGTTGGGAGATATAATCGAGCAGAGAAAAAATGGACGGCATAGTGGGTCTGTTACATAGACTGCATTGCTACGGAAAGGATATCTATTTCAATCCACGAGCCTCGAGATATTGTGAATTGTTTATCCGAAGTTAAGTCTTCCTCTGTAATTATTAAACAATGAATTTATGCACTACATGAATTGTTGTTCTGTTATTTCTTTCCATGAATTGTTGTTCTGTTAGTTCTTTCCACATATATAGAGGATCTAATCTGCATTTTTTTTATCACTTGACGTTGGAATGCACCATCAAACTAATATTATCAAAGGATATTTATTCTGGAAAATTTCTCCTTGGATGGTGTGAATTAACATGTTTACATTAATACAAAAAATATTTTTATTATTCTTTATTTGCATAACATTGAAAGGAGTTACTTGGTGGTCAAAATGTTTCTCACAATTAATGTTCCACTTTATTTCAATCTTAGAGAAAATAAAGATTTAATTAGATTCATGTTTTATTTTGATCATCCATAAATTCCATACACATGATTGTAAATTGTTATTAATGTTGATAATAAAAAAAATATTTCATAAAAAATATTGGAAATCAATATATAATGAGTATAAAATATTGATAACTAAAACCAAAGACCTAATATTGAGCATGGTATGAGGGCACTGTTCATCTATTAGATCTTAGATCCATTATTGATCGTGACTAATATACTTCTTTGAAATCAAACTAGTTTGAATGGGACATCAGTGTCATTGACTTTGTTGCAACTTCCTATCAAATGTCCTTTAGATTGAGATTGATAATGAGGTCAAGATTAAATTTAAGATTTAGCTTCAGAATTATGGTTAGACTTACAAGGATGTGAAGGAAATCTAATAGATTGTGGTAAGGGTTTTTTAACCACAATAAAATGAGTTGATTGCAAACATATTGTTATCATATTCAAATCACTTATTGTTGACGAATAAGGATTAGTAAAATTAGAAGAGGGAAAATATTATCCAACCTATAAACTAAGCTATTATATTGCAAGTATATGTAGTTGGTGTTGTCATTGATGTCAACAAGCTTTGGTGTTGTCACTGGTGTCAGTTGTATGAGCGGGATATTGTTGCAAGAGTGTGAGCAGTTGGTATTGAGTTGATGATAGTCTCTGATGATGCTTTAATTAGTTGCATTATGTTGTCATGAGTAAGCTATTGGTGTCAACCTATAGTGTTGCTTTGATAAGCTTATGTTTATGGATGTATGGTTGAATTTCTATGTTGTTGTTGGCTTGGTGGTGATGAGGAAGTGAGAATGTGTCTTTGGTGCTTGGTTTCCAAGTGCTTTTGAGAAAAATTGAATAAAAAGAGGAAATAGTGTGTTGCAAAGTGGCATTCTGGTTTTGCTTTGCATTTCTTTTATGTTGAAGATTTGCTTGTGTTGTTTGGATATGTTGATCAGAGGTGTTGTATCTAGACTTTGGTGTGTTGGATCGTTGTGCAGAGGAGGTTGTGTTCACAAGTGTGTGAATTGTGCATTGCAGAAGTGTCTGGGAGAAATCTAGTGTTCCATTGTGCATGGTATTGCTTTGGTTATGTTTATGTTATCTGCTTTCACGATAAATCATTCTAATAGATTAAAAGTTAATTGAATTAATGTGGATCTGAATGTTTGTGAGGGTTTTTGAAGTTTTAAGGTGCAACTAATTCACCCCCCCTCTTAGTTGTCTTGTGCATTCAACATATTGTAGGAATATGAAGCCACGCTACAAGATAAATGAAATCAAAGGGGTTAAGAATACTATTAATAATATTATCAAGTATATGTTTCCATATGATGATATAAAGGAAATAATGTTGTGCATTTATGACTCCAATGTTTAGCATGTTTAGAGCAAGGTTTAATTATGTATTTCAAGATCTAGGAGGTGGTCCTATAAGATTATGATATTTGATTTAATCAAACTATAGTGCAAAGGGGGGAGTTGGGGGACCTCACTTGGACCTGTGTCAAGGCTACTTGCATTACTGAAGCATGATAATGATATTTGACTACTAGTTTATAGAGATGTATATATTTTATTAATGTCCTATTCTTAGATGGAATCAAGATTACCTAACAACCTCATACCTAGGTATGCTTAATTAGAAAAATGAGGGACACCAACCCTATAATGATGCACCTAAGGGTACTATTTATTCTTGTGAGCTAGCCAAAAAAATCTACATGGCCTTGCATTATAAAATCACTTGCTAGTTATAATTACAATAATGTAACTTCATTTTTATGTATCCACTATGGCATAGTGTTGGTTTGTGCAAACAAAAATAATTCTTTATTAAGATATCCACCTAACCTCTATGTCATGGAGATGACCTATAAGATATTTTAGGATGTTCATGTTAAATTAGGAGCAATAAGGGTGTTGGACCTCAACACCTTTGGAAGTGTCATGGTATAGATTTGCTAAATTAGAAATAGGGTTGACATTCCTTGCATTTTTATTCATTATTAATTGAGAATCGGTAAAAGGGCCCCTGTGGGGGATGAAATAGTAACCCAAGAAATCAGGGTTTGTGATTAGTCTATTAAGTTGGCAAGGTTTTCTTTCTATAGTATTTATTAGACATCTCACCCCCTTGAGTAACGGTAACTGGTTGATTGTAAAATCTTAGGTACAAGAACCAAGGTGTATGATCATTGTGAGCACCCATATAAGGAGAACTATGCGTGACTTTGATTTGTTTGGAAGTGAGTGTGTAGGTGATCATTGGGCAAAGGACATCCTTGTGACCTCAAGACCATAGGGGGGAGGGTTTATGGGGAATAACTCCAAGGATTGGGGTTGTTTCATTGGGTTTGACCTTTCCTCCTCTATAAGCTTCAGTTGAGGCTAAAATGGGTATGGAGTTAAAGAAATATAATAACTTGTATTTAATGCATAATATTCTTTTGAATAATATTTTGAGTGAAGTAATGGATTTGACTAATTTATATTAGGTATTTGATTATATGTACATGTTGGGTAAAGGCCACCTTGTGTTAGTTATGTGTAACACTTATGAGTTTGTGAAATCCAACTCAATATCTAGAGGTCTCTATGTATAGGTTTGTGTATCTTGTTGATTGTGATATATATTTGTCTAGGTCACCTGACTAGTATTATGAAATTCATATTATGTATGAACCACCCAAGTGTGAACCTCCAAAGTATTTGAGCAGTGATAGGTAGTCCTTGGACTATGCCAATTATTGATGTTTGGGTTATAGTTAGGGATTAGTCAGCATTCACCTGGTTCACGAAGGTGAAGGTAGCGAGATACCTTAGTTATGATACGGTAATAGTTAGTAGGTTATCATTGGACCATGCCAATGTCAAATGCCTAGAGCTATTATTGTATCTTTTGGATTAGTCAACATTCACAAATTCATAGAGGTGGATTGCTAGGGGATATTTGAAATTTGATATAGTATTGATTGCACAGGTAGTTACCCTACCATGTGGGTAACAATAATTGGAGCTAACCATTGTATTAGGAGGGTTCCTAGTAGTCACCTATAACATGTGGGTGATGAGTGTCAAGTGTTACCCTAGATTGTGAAGAAGATAGCTAAAAATATCACTAAGGTCATAAGGTGGTATATGTTGGAAGTTACTTCTTCCTAGGTGGACAAACTTGTCGTCGATGACCTATAGCTATTTGAAGTTGGAATCCATCGGACTAGATAGGTTCACTACTTGTGGAAAGCCTTGGGATGGAGGATGGACCCATGGTGTATTATGGGATGCACTGAATCCCCTTCCTAGTTGTTAGATTGTATACTTGACCTTATTGGGTTGAAAACGGACCCTCGGTGTAGTGTGGAATGCACCAAATCATCTTCCCAATTGTTTGATGGTGTAGAAGACCAAATAAAAGGATGGGGCCCATGACATGTAGTGTGCAATGCACTAACATTATTTTATATCTAAGATGCATTACGGACATGTGTCGGTCAGCCATTGTGATGTGTTAGCTATCATTATGCATGTGTGATATGTTGGAGCTAGTCACTATGTATTTGTGATGAGTGTTGCGGAAATTCACTATGTATTTGTGATGTAGGCTGAAGCTAGTCACTAATGCAATTTTGATATGTGTATGAGCCATTCACTATAGTACTTGTAATGTGCAAATGAGACAATCCCAGTTGTACTTGTGATGTACATATGATCTAATCACCATTGCACTTGTTTTTGTGTATGATCTAGTCACAGTTGTACTTGTGATGTGTATGAGCTAGTCAACTTGTTTATATGGAGGTATGTTTGTGACAATCATTGTGTATGATCTTTGGGATTATAGTATGATATGCCCCTATGTATTTGTGCATGTGTATACACTAAGAATTAGTAATGTTTGGTATGGAACTAGCACTTGATGGAAAATTTATTATCATTATATTATAATTGGCTAAGTTGATTACTTACATGTACTTAATTAATAGTCATGGGTTAAAAGTGAAATCAAAGATCTCATGCAAGAGGAGAGAATGAACTCCCTTTAACATAGGTAGGAAAACTATGAAGTCTCTGATTTCCCATGAGGGGATAAGTAGGAAAGGTCATTATGAACCCTCAAGGTTTAGGTTTGGGCCTAGGAATGACCCTAGTTGTAGGAGCATAACACTTTTGAGTGTAAGCATATAAGTGCAACGTTGATTTTTCGTCACCGAGATGAATGAAGAACTTTTGAAATTAACACTTCAAATTTAGATAAAAGATGCTTGGTAGGTTAAGTTGGTAGTTGTTGCAAATTGAATTTACAAAAAAAATGGTAGCTCTTGAGGGACAAATTTTATATAATGATAGGATCTATTATAGCCTAGATTCAACCTTGCTAATAATGTAGTTAATTGGATTGTTTTTGGGATAATTGATTGGGATCTCTATATGTTTTATTTTATTTATTAAGCTTTTGTCATTGATTGTAGTTAAAAGCTCTGTTAATTCTAAAATTAATTGGATGATTTTGGATCTACTTGCAATTCTTATTTTATTTTTATGAAAAACAACTTGTCCTATGCTTACCCACTAGTAGCTTGAGCTTCTTTTATACTAGAAATTATACCAAGATTTTGTAATTTGTTGTTGTCAATTTCTAGAAGGAAAGTTTTGTATATTCAACTTAAAACATTTTATTGCCCATTTTTCTAGTTTTGTAGATAAATTAATGTGTTGGTACCTATTTTGTTGGTGGGCATTATTTCAAGATAAAATAATCATCTTCCTTTTGTATTAACTTATTCGTCCACTATGTGTATACTTTCTTCAAATTTAATTGACTTTGTTTTCCAATTTTATTTAGAACAATTAATTCTAGATAGATTTAGATATTAGGCTATGATTATATAGAAGAATAGGCTTGATGCTTAAACAATTGAGATTTTATATGTTTTTTATAAGATAAGCAACATTTACAAGGTGTTGTACCCTTACACAGAGAACCTGAAGGGCCAAAAAGTTGTTAGTTCATACCAAGAATGAACTAGGAAGAGAGGACATACTACACACAAAAATAGCTGACAGACAGTTGCCAAAAAAACTTAACAACCCCAAAAGAGGGGACTAAACTGACTCCCTTAACCTAAGGCTGTGATGTAGTGCCAGATCAAGGGAGTCCCTTCTTCTTTCTCAGCACCACGGACCAGGAGGGCCCAAAAGCGTCCACTAAACGAGGTGAGAGAAGAGGATCCACAATATCCACCAAGGGAAAAGAGCTATCATACAAGAGAGACGACGACTAAAGAGAGGAGATTGGATCGATCAAAAGACCCACAAAGGCATCCAATAAGGTTCAAGTAGGCTCAAATAGGACAACGTCAGCATATCAAGGCAACAAAGGCTCTGTAGAAGGAATATCTGAAAGAGGAGTCGGGCAAGACACAAGCTATCGAGAAGACTCAAGAGGGTCATCCTCCGCAGAAGAAACTTCCAAAGGAGGAGAACCCACCATGAGATGATCTAAAAGGGCGTCCTTCCACCAAGTAGTAGTGCCTTTGCAATGGACAAGTGGGCAACCAGAGGCCAAATGACCCATAGAGAAACATCTCCTACACCGAAAAGGGAGACCCTCATAGCCCAAGAGCTGCTTCCAAGGTTTGTCCTCCACCAACAAGACCACATCACCACGAAGAGGTTTGAATATTTTTGAGTCCACTAAAATATGAGCTACTGTAGTATTCCCAAGCTCCCGAGTCATAGAGTTCACCATCAGAAAGTGTCCAATGGTGTTGCCAAAAGCTTCATAACATGAATCCTCCTAGAACTGGAGAGGGAGATTCGACAGTCAAACCCAAACTGGTCTGGTATTCAACGACTTTATAAGGGGATTGAAGGAATGAGACCAAGGCCTGATGGACAAAGAATGGATCCCCCACATCCAACCCATGCCTAGCACACGATCCCACTCTGCGGAGGAGGCAAAGCCAACCACAAAGAAACCCCTGGCATTGGGATAGAGCTCAATATCACCAGCGACCACGGGCTTCTAGAAGTTGGAAACCCAGTTATGGTGATCAGAAAGGGAGGTTCATAAGCCATTTAACCTGCAGACCACTCCCTACTTTAAATAATACTCCTCGTTCTCAACAACCTTCGGTCCACAGACCACAACAAGGGAATCACAAGCACAGGGTAGAGGCCGAACATGAGCCAAAGCAGGAGGTCGAGCACCCACTTTAGCAACCTTAGAGAATGACTTCACTCGGCTTGAAGAAGTAAAGCCCCTTGCAGGGACATCCACCTACACAGCACCAGGAACAAAGCCCAAAACCCAAGCAACAACAGAGCCCCCATCACACCTAGTCTATCTGTAGCCATCCACAGAGAACGCAACAACCGTCACAACCTCAACCTCCTCAGAAGGCCGAGGCAAGGGATTTGATTTCCCACACAGGGGCACAGACCCACAGCCAACCACGCCCACAACAACCAACAGAGAGAAAGCCTCGCCCTCAGCAAACTTCGCATCCATGAAGCTCCGCCCTCAACAACTTCACGTCCATAAGAAACTTGGTCGACCGTTGAGCGTCGCACCTCGCCTTCCCACCCAGAAATAAATTTGAGAATTTATATTCGAATCCATGTTAGATTTTATATGTTATCAAGTATGAGAATTTAAGTAAAAATAAATATAAAATACATTATTAAGTTCTTCTAGAATCTATGATAAATACTTTATTTATTTTGAAGAAATGCTATGAAATGGGAGGGAAGAAAAAAATATGATATGAATCTTAGTAGAAAAAATATTGAATTTATGGCTATTGTTGGTGTAAATAAACTATTTTATCTAACGAGTTCACCTAGTAGATCCTATTCACATGTTAAGTTTACTTAGAGCCTAAGAATCTTTCTAGAAGTTTTTTATTGTCATTAGATCTTATCTTATCTCATTTCATTTTTTTATTGTATCCTAGGCCATTTAATATTTGTTGTCTCATATTATAGGATCTAGACACATGTTATGATTTTTTTTCTTATCATATCCTTCACCTTGTCTATATAAGCAAGGCCTCTTGTATATTTGTAATCATAGCGGGCTATCATTGATCCATTTTTTTATCATTGTACATTATTGACATCCTTAATCATAGAAATCTATTTTCTTGGCACACTCTCTTGTAGAAGGTGATCATTTGTTTTGTAATTGATCATGGGGTGTGTGAAATAATTTCCAAATTTTACATGGTATTAGAGTTTCAAATCTGTAAATAACTCAGGTCTTAGGGTGATTTGGAAATGAGATCTTGTTGGAGGTATTTTAGTGTAAAAAATAACTTCACCAATGAGTCCAAAAGACCCAAAAACTCTTATTTTCATAGATATAACACTTCATATTTTGGCGATGATTTCTTTTGAATTATTTTTATTTTCGCATGACTATCTTAAATTTGGCAAGTTCTGTCACATAGATCCTCTTAAATTTTATAGTGAAACAACCATCATATAGATTGACTATCAATGGAAACTATCTTAATTCTGATGGCCAAATGACTGTTAGCTTTGGGGATTAATTTTAGCCCCTCAAGCCTTAATTGGATAGTTTTCTTTTAGAGCCATAACTTTTGACTCGAGTATTAGATTTTGGTGAACTAGATATCATCAGAAAGATTGTTCCAAGTTATTTCTAGTGATGTAGGTATCATTATTTAAATATTTTTCTATTGGTGATTTTTATTGTTTTTTGAAATCAAATCTCTCATTTGGACCTCTGAACTCATAACTTTTCTCCTAGATATTTGATTTATGTAATTCGTGTGGCATTGGAAAGGTATTGAGGATCTCTAATATTGTATCCATTTAATTTTCTATACTCAATCCCATATACATTTTATTTATTTTCTATAAATATCTTATTGTGATTGATTACTTGCACATCCTGACACCTAGAGAAGTTCTTTCTTTTTGGGAGGGCGACTTCATTTTCAATATAAATTATTTTTGGGAGTTTATAATGGTTGTTGAATGTTTTTGTATTCGTAATTTTGGAGGTCTCTCATAGTTTATTTTTTTATTTCATCCTTTTGTGATCATATTGAAAAGGGGAAACTATATACAATGAAGATATGGCTTTATAAAACATTTATGTTGACTTCATATTTTGCCACATTTATATGGTCTTGTTCCCCATATAGGTACACCTAGTAAGAAATTTTCTTGGAATTGCAAAAGGGATCATGTCTTAGGAGTTATTATTATGCACGTTGATGATGACATCTTTAATGCTATTGTTGATTTTGAGTTTCCTCATTCTCTTTGGACTAAAATTTGAGAGATATATGGATATTTTGATACTCAACCATTCCTAGATGATCATATTTCACATTGTCCTATATCTCTTCATATTTTAGATAGGATAACCTATGACTGATACTATTTTGGAGTTCTTTTTTTGGATATCTTTGCCTCTTTAGATGTTGATGATGAGGTTTCTTCAAATTCTCCTTCTCCTTCAAAGATAGTTGATGATCCTTCACTTTCATTGACTCCTTGTGTGCAATCATTCATTCAGACTTCCATTATTCCTTTTCAACATGACCATCTTTGTCTTTTAGATATATCTTTTTGGGATGATTACTTGAAAAGTATTTCAAACTTTTTAGTGGAGTCTCACATTTCAAATTTGGAGGACACATTTGAGGGGTTATCTCCTCTCTGTGATAATATTCATTGTACAAATTTTATCAAACCATCATTGTCTTTGGATCATGTTCAACATTAGTTACCACTTGATCCTAGTTTGTCACATTCTTTTTGATTGGGAATGTACCTAATTTCATTGTGACATTATCATCTTTTATGGGCATGGTGACACATGAGAAGACTTCAAAGAAATCATCATACATATTCATGCTTCTTCCTAATAGTTTCTATCCAGAATGCTAAGCATTCCTACATCTATATTTGGTTTGATTTCTTCCCAAGGGGAGGAATATTGTTTGTAAATGGATCATCTTTTTTCTTCAAGCACTCACCATTTCTACAGGAGATTGCACATTTTTGGGGGGCTACATAGTCTCTCACTTTCCCTCTTATGTGGGGGCTATTTATTGTATATTTGTGATAAATGTATTTCTTGGGGGTTATGTTGTGTCCTCCTTTCATCACTTCATTCATCTCTTGTACATTATTTTTTTCATGCATTCTCTCTTTTGGAGAGGGATTTTTTCCCATGTGATTATTCACCTTTACTTCATTTGTGAGATATATTTTGTGAATAGGTACCTAATATGGCCTTGTAGCTGGGACCCATCATTCTTTCATCTTTGCATTCTTGCATTTGTTTACTACTCCCTAAGGTGCACTTAAGGGGAGTGTAAGTGTGAATAAGGTATTTTACCTAACTACTTCACCTAGTAAGTCCTATTCACAAAGTTTACTTAGGTCCTAGGAATATTTGTAGAAGTATTAGTTGTCATTAGATCTTATCTTATCTTATGGCATTTACTTCTTTTGTCCTAGGTCATTTAATATTTTTATGTTAAAAGTTGTCTCATGTCATGGGATTTAAACATATGTCACGATCTTATCTAATACTATCCTTCACCTTGTTTATATAAGCAACACCTCTTGTACATTTGTAATAATAGGGGATGTACTATCATTGATCAATTATTGATCATTGTACATTATTGACATCCTTAATCATAACAAGCTATTTTCTTATCATAATCTTTTGTAGAAGGTTATGTTTTGTTTTGCCCTGGGTGATATTGGGGTGTGTGAGCTAATTTCCAACTCCTATAGTCACAGAGTATAGTTAATTATAGTAGGCTATGCTCTCTAAAAACATATAATTGATGTTGCATAATATTGTATATTACCAATCTTGGAAAATTAAATAAAGGATAAATATGAGCTCTTTTACTAAATTATTTTTATCTATGAGAACAACTTATTTATCTCAAATAAATGTTGGATTATTAATAGTTATAGCTCATTATAATATAGTTCATCATTTCATGTTCTAAATTATTGATAGCTAGATTTACCAAGGATAAAGCCACCTGACTTTAACTCTAAGAAAGATTTACAAGTTTGTCAAAATTGATAGATAAATGTATAAGAACTAGTAATGGACACTACCATGTATAAAGTATTGCATTTGCAACCTTTGGGTGCCTCTTGCAATTTAAAAAGAATCTTAGTTGCAAACCCTTTTTCATATTAGCTTGGTACATGAAACAAAATTCCTTCCAAACTACCTCACTCAATAAAATTTAGAGTCACTCAATAAAATTTAGAGCCATTAATGGTAATTATCTAATAGACAAGCTCTATTATTAAATTCATTTTAGTTTTATTACACTTATTTTGGTTGTTATTTTCTTTTATAAATTCATTTTAGTTTTATTACACTTATTTTGGTTGTTATTTTCTTTTATGATATTAGTTTCATTTTCCTTCATTTATTTTGCACGAGGAGAATATATGATTACTTTGACTTTTATTGAAAAGTCTAATTCATTTCTTTTCCTCTCAACTGATTAATTTTACTTTCAAGATAGCAAATGCTAAATTGGTGAATTGCTTTCATGGGTTCCTAATAATGATTATTAGTCTTGAACACTTAGATTATTTTGTATTAGGTCACATGGGTATTCATAAGTTATAAATATATGCTCAACTTAGCATAACTTTTCCTTTATTATGTACTTTCTATGTATAACTATGAATTTCTCTTTTATTATGTACTTTTTATGTATAACTATGGATTTCTCTATTTTTTTATTAGAGAATGAATTTGAGGTAGAAATGGTAATCAACATACCTCCATACCAAAGATGAGTATTTCTATGTGATCTTACCATCAAGATTCTTAGACATAGATGGATTAAGACTACAAAAGTTAAGGCCTATGCCATGAGGAAATATGTAGACAAAATCATTACCTTATCCAAGAGAGGAATATTCTATCAATAGTTGGTCATTCCTTGTTTGCAAAGCTATAAAAGAGGTATGGTGTGGTGGGTATAAAAGAATTATCCAACCTAGAAATAGGTGAGGTGATAATGTAGCAATGGTATACATTGAACTTGTCTAGTATCTATGGCCAATGGACATTATATAACTATATGAATTTGAGACAAAAGAATTATTTTATACATTATTAACGAACTAGAACTCACTTTTAATGGTGTATATTTGATATAAGTTACTTCTAAAGGAGTAAATATTTACATTATTTATTTGGTGTTAAAATTTTATGCTTATTATGCAATGGAAATTAACTAAAACATGATCAACTAAATAAATATATTGCAAAAAATAAAAAATTTAAAGAACATAAAGAACAATAATGTTTCTCTATCAACCCTTGTTATTTAGTTCTAAACTATAGGGTATGAAAAATAAAACTTTGAGTCCAAACTCAATTGTAATTTGGTAATATTTTCTCAATATTAAGCACGTGTAGTCAATCTTATGTGATTGACAACTCATTTTGTTTATTTGCAATCCTTACTTTCAACTATTTCTTGTCATAACCAAAATATTATTTTCCAACTAAAACATAAAAAAATACTAAATATCTATTATGCCATGTCAAATAATCCAATCCTTATGTACTATATTAGAGTTTATTTTTATTTTTAAATATTAATTTTTCAAGATAGATAATTACTTTTAGTGCTACTTTATAAATAAAAAAATATCTTTGCATCTATAATAGAAAGATAACAAAAACTTTGAAGTAATAAGTATAATAATTTTTAAAAAATAACAGAATCTTAATTTCAAACTCATTTCAATCGATGTTTAAGTTGTACAACTTTAACATGTGAAGGTTTTTGGTCAAATTGAGATAGTAGACTAAAACATATCATTACCAAATAAACTAATTTTCAAATGTGTTGCAACAAAAAACTAGATAATACATTAGTCACTATATGACACTTCTAAATTAAAACATAAAATCCAAATTCATAAAAAGAACAATGATTCTATAATAGATAAAAATTTGAAATAAAATAAATACAAAAAAAAAAAATTATCAACTTTTGTTGTGAACTTTTTTCCTAATCTTGAAATGAATTAGATACAACCATAAAGTGGGCAATGACATGCTTACCTATTCTACATTATATTTCTAGAGAAAATATATACGACTAGAAGTAATGTCTCCCGATAAATTGATGCCATGAACAATAATATATTTATAATTTATATTTTTTTCTAGCAAGTTTATCTTTCTAAATATAATGCATAAAACTAGAAGAAATGTAACTAGTTGAATTGATGTCATATACAATAATATATTTATAATTTATGATTTTTTTCTAATCTTAAAATGAATTAGATGTAATCATAATATAAACAATAACAAATCTATTTTTCTATATTATCCCTCTAAAGATAAAAAATATAATTAAAAATAATATAACCAAATAAATCAATGTCATACATAATAACATCTTTAAAATTTTGTAGTTTGTGAAACAATTTTTAATATTTAATAAAAATTTGATTAAAATTAAAATTAAAATTTTTTTGATTAAATGAACTATATAATTTTAGATTATGAAAGTTTTTAATTCAATGAAAATAAAATAAATACAATAAATTTACTAAGTCTAGTTCACTTTTCTAAGATTGTATATTTTTCTCCATTCCTAATGCACAATTTCTCCTCATTAAAGCTCTTCATCTATTGATGCTCTATCCATCTCTTATAAACTAAGCAACCATTAATATCTAACTTTAATTAGTAGATATAATCACACACTTTTTTCCATATAGAGCTTTCTTTCTATATGTTTATTATTCATTCCTATTTGAGAAACATATTTCAAGGGAAGGTTATCACTTAAATATTTTTGTGATTTTTTTTTTTCATTTGTATCTCCATTTTTATTTGTGTGGTTATATTATTCTTTATTCTATTCATTTTTGAGATAAATTTTTACCTATAGATAATCTAAATATCATTTTCTAGTTGAAATTATAAATTTAGGAGGTCTTTCTCTTTTGAATTTATCTATGCTTTTGTTTATCTTTCACATTATTAAAAAATATTAAATAAAATAAATATATAAATGATATGAGATTAATTCATTTCTTATATTTCTTTAATCAAAGAAAATTATAGATTTTTTAGCTTTATTGTTGTCTTTTCTATTCAAATCAATATGATGCTGGTAAAATTATGTTTTTGTTGGCATTGATATTTTTTATGCCACTAATCTTTTAGCATTTAGTCAGATCTCAAACATACACTCTTCTTGTCCATGGTCCAATTGTTTTATGTAATTCTAGTTCCATTATGAATTTGCCTATTTACTCTTGAACAAAGAAGTGATGTGCAATTTATTCTCTAATCACAATAACACAGCCAAATATGTCTTTAACTATTGATCAATTAAATTTCACCCTTTTGATTATTTTCTATAAAATTTTATTTAATGATTGAATGTGAACTTTTGTATTATGCAATGTTGGGTGAATATTTTGTAATTCCTTTGCAAATTACAAAATCGGGATTTTAGCCACAACTCTGATGAGATTTGAATCTCTCCTCTCATAAAGGGGAGGCTCCATTTTTATTGCTCACTAAAATCAACTAGAAACTAAACTAAGATATGTACACTATGATTATCCATGGGGGTGTCTCCATTAGCATATTCTCTTTTTTCAGAATAAGGGAAACAAATTACAATGATATACTTAAATAAAACCAGTTGGAGCAATAATAGTTGATACCCACAAGTACCAACGAACAATAGTAACCTAGAAAGTCCACGAAAGCACAGAGTCTTCAACCACTTTCCCACGATGGTTCTGAAAGTAATAGTAAGATTAGACAAGCAAGAGCAACAACTTAAAGCTCAAAGGCTTCAATCTATTCCCAAAATGATTCAAAGAGTAACCACATGAATGTAATTGAAAATTGTAGCTCAAACACTACATGTTTCTAACACGTTTGTAACATGATTCATACACAAGAATGTAATTCAAAATTGTAGCTCAAAGACTACATGTTCTCAACCAAATTCATAAAAGCTCCAAATGCAATATGACAATACAAATTTTATCAGTATTATATCTGAATTCCCTTTCAATAAGGAAATAGCATGCCACTTACAAATCAACTTCAAGATAATATGACAAGAATGACATAAGAACACTCTCACATATAACAAACGTGCTCCAAAGCAAAGGTTGGAGGCAATCTGTTTATTTTATTGATAAATTTCAAATTTGCACATTCAACTCAAAGATTGCAATTATGCTCTTCAAATTGGAAGCATCTAGTTTCAAAAGATCAAAAAGGTTCCTAAACAAAAGAACTCCCTCATATATAGAGAGGAGATTTGAGAGCTAATCTAGGAAATGAAATAACTACTTTGACTTATTCAAATAGGAGAGTCCAAATTGATTTAAGACTTCTTTGTTTCTACATGTAATTACAATTTTAAAAATGACATGTAAATTTTTTGGAACTAATTATATAAAATGAAAATATTAAAAAATTAAACTAAGGCAAGATCAACTTTCTTCAACGTCCTTCATCAGGAAATCATCATACTTATTCATGATGGCTTGAACTTCATCGTTCTAAAGTATGTTTGGCAATATCAATGACTCTTAGGATTGATTCCTTCACCGTATCACAATCTTCATCATGTCTTCCTAAAAACACTTTTAGGTTGTCCAAGGTTAACTGAATATCTAGCAACTTATCCATTGAAGCCACTAAAGAGGCTTGATATTCAAACTCTTTTTGGATTATGTTGGTAAATTCTTGGACAACTATATTTGAAGAGAGGACCTTATCATCATCATCACACAACTTACAAGGAATCTCTTCAACTTTGTTGTCAAGGTTCAAATTATTGCCTTGGCTGATTTCTTGAGCACTTTGCAAGTCATCAATGAACTCCTTGATGACATTCAGCTTGTGTATCATAGTCTCTTTCACCTCTAAATACATTTCTCGATTGGGAATAATCCTAGTTTCCACTAATGTATCTAGTTTAAGCTCTTTCATTTGGACCCAATCTTGCAAATTGTTTTCCATGTCTTGTTGCTCCTAAGAGAAAGCATCAACAGTTTTGTCTAATTTTGAATTTATGCCTTCCATATTTTTAATTTTCTTCACAGATGATCTCAAGATTTCAGTACCTTATGCAACCATTTGGTCTAGGAGCTCACCGACTACTCTACCCCTTGTATGTAATTTCCCTATGCCTTATGGATGACTGGTTCCTCAATGCTCAAGGCCATAGGTTCAAATGAATCAAAAGACTAGGTAATCTTGTGAAGTACTATAGTTAGTTGTTCTTCCTTGGCCTTATATTGATCCTTCACTTTCTTGACTACATCAAATTTCTCGATGAGAGAGTTCAATGTGGATTGAGCATCTTCTTTCACACTCTCATGAGTAATCTTCCCCAAATCAACTCTTGTGACAAAATAATCAAAAATATCCACTTCTATTTTATTCAGAGGAGGTTGTGCCACCTCTGCATACCTGTTACCTTCCTTGTCAAATGAAAAAATCAAAGAGGGTCTTTACCTTCTTTTTTATCTTTGTTTTTACAAGTTCTAGTTGCACGAAGTTGAAGTCATCTATGAATACGACTTCCTTTTTCCTCTTAGTTTTTTGAGACAAGAGCCAAGGTGGAAGTGGTGAGCTCTCTTTTGGATTAGTAGCCATGGTTTGAGTCATCTTTGTTGCACTCACAATTTTTTTTGTAATAATAGGAGCAGTGTCAGTCAAAACAGCAGTAGGAATCTCCACACTTGACACTTGCACAAACTTAAACATGAATTGCTCTAAGTCAAAATGAGAAGTTATTTCAAATGAAGGTGATGATAGACTTGGTAGAGACATAGGTGATCTTGACACATTGTCCAAACCTTGTTTGGGACTTTCAAAGATAGACCCTGAAGGGGATAAATGTATGGATTGGATTAATAATGTGGGGGGAATATTGGCAATGACTGCAGGAGTGACTATAGTAGATGGAAAGGGTTGATAAACTATTGTGGCAAGAGGAGTGAGGGTAGGTACAATATTAGAAATAGGAGAAGAGGAGACAAGTGGTTCTTCATAAATATTCTCATGAGGAGACATCTCTACCTCTTCATGTTATCCTTCCTCTATTTTCCTCTCTTCTTGAATAAATTCATCTTTTCCTTCACTATATGGCCTTTTTGTGATTGCTTTGCTTTCCTTCTTACCACCTTTAACAACAATCTTGATCCTAGGATTAGAAGGCTCACTAGAACTAAGAGAATCATTCTTG
Source organism: Sequoiadendron giganteum (assembly GCA_007115665.2). Taxonomy (NCBI): domain Eukaryota; kingdom Viridiplantae; phylum Streptophyta; class Pinopsida; order Cupressales; family Cupressaceae; genus Sequoiadendron; species Sequoiadendron giganteum. The sequence continues at coordinate 9,124,677 of CM021100.1, read as the reverse complement.
TTCTTCATCCTCAATTGAAATTTCTTACTTATAGGATCTTCTGACTCCTCCTTTGACCTAATGAGAAAGTGTTTCAATTGAATTCCCTTTTCTTCTAACCATACATTGGTGTTAGCAACAATTGTTTCAAACCTTTCTCGAATTGAATATACCTCTTTTTGTGAGCACTGAATAGGGGATAGAGGGTATCCTACAATTTTATTCCTCTCATAGGCAGGGTCTAAGATATCGCCATCATCTTCCATGCCTTCAAGAATATCAACCAAATCTAGCTCTTCAATTTGTTCCAATGTGAACCTACAGTAATCCAACTTTATTATTTCTTCCTCTATCCTATAGTTAGCCCACAGATCCTCAATTCTATGCACATGAACATGTGCTTTCTTGATCCTATCCTTTATACTAGAGTAATCAAATTCTAGCCTTTTCTTGAACATTTTCAATGTGACAAACTATATTTCAGATTCAATGGCTTTGGCTTTCGAAGAGGTTTGAATGGAATACTTGCCAATTGTCAAGGTAAACTTGAATCCTAGCTTGTGGGACTCCATCTGCAAGTACTATGAACTACAATTATTTTTCTACATAATTCCATCAAGACAATTTTGTCTTTAGGGTCTCATGGGAGCATGTATGGATATTTCATAAAACAATCAGCTCTCAGATATGTGAAAGTGGGGAATGGAAAGTAGAGGCAACCATACTTATTTACCACTATAGTAGGAATCTCCACACTTGACTCTTGCACGGACTTAGACATGAATTGTTCTAAGTTGGAATGAGAAGTTAAGTCAAATGAAGGTGATGATAGACTTGGTAGAGACATAGGTGATTCTGACACATTGACTAAACCTTGTTTGGGACTTTCAAAGATAGGCTCTAAATGGGATGAATGTATGGATTGTGATAATATGGGGGGAATATTGACAGTGACTAAAGGAGTGACTGTAAAAGATGGCAAGGGTTGATCAATTGTTGTGGCAGGAGGATTGGGGGTAGGTACAATAATAGAAATAGGAGAAGAGGAGATAGGTGGTTCTTCATAAATGTTCTCATGAGGAGACATCTCTACCTCTTCATGTAGTCCTTCATTTGTTTGCTTCTCTTCTTGAACAAATTCCTCTTGTCCTTCAGTAGATGGACTTCATATGACTACTTTGCTTTCATTTTTACCACCTTTAACAACAAACTTGATCTTAGAATTAGAAGGCCCACTAGAACTAGGAGCATCGTTCTTGTTCTTCATCCTCAATTTGGATTTCTTACCTGTAAGATCTTGTGACTCCTCCTCTAACCTAGTGAGGAAGTGTTTCAATTGAATTCCCTTTTCTTCTAACCATACATTGGTTTTAGCAAGAATTGGTTCAAACCTTTCTCAAATTGAAGTTACCTCTTTCTATGACCACTAAATAGGGGATAGAGGGGGTCCTAAAATGTTGTTCCTCTCATAGGTAGGGTCTAAGATGTCACCATCATCTTCAATGCCTTCAGAAATATCAGCCAAATCTAGCTCTTCAATTTGTTCCAATGTGAGTCTGTAGTAATCCACTTTTCTTATTTCTTCCTCTATCCTACAATCAACCCAAACATCCTCAATTTTATGTACATGAACATGTTCTTTCTTGATTTGATCCTTCATACCTCGGTAATCAAAATATAGCCTTTTCTTGAACATTTTCAATGTGATCAACTGTATTTTAGATTCAACAAATTTGGCTTTCAAATATTTTTGAAAGGAATACCTAACAATTGTCAAGGGAAACTTGAATCATAGTTTATGGGACTCCATCTGCTTTCTATGAACTGTAGTTATCTGTCTACATAATTTCATTAAGACAATTTTTTCGTTGGGGTATCGCGAGAGCATGTATGGGTATCCCACGAAACAACCAACTCTCAGATATGTGGAAGTGGGGAATTGTAGGTAGAGGCAACCATAATTATTTACCACTTCCCAAGCCTCATTTGACACTTTTTCTTTCCATCACAGGATCAAATGCACATAAAAATTGAGCAAAGGATGCATCATTCACTCTTTGGAAATGGTGAATTCTCCCATCAAGAGTAATCTATGGAAAGTATTTGTAGCTTGGAGTTATCCTTCTATTTCCTTCTATTTTCAACCCAAAATTTTTTATCATAGTCACAACAACATACATGAAATAACATGTTTGCGTTGTATGCACTTTGGCCAACTGGCCATGAATAGCATCGCTAATCTGTTGGCCCCATAAGATCTGTTGTTTTCCCCTCTTTATGATATTGATGTATAAATACACCCAATCTTCAAATTTTGATGAGGTAGGAAAACCTTGCACTCTAATAAGAAGAGTGATTAGATCATCCACCTCCTCGATGAAGTCACTGCATGGGAAACTCTTAGGCCACCTTGATGTAGTTGGCCTTAAGGTTTTCAACCATTTATTGTTAATTGGCCTCTTAGCAGAATCTGGATCTTTATCATACTCTTCTTGTGTAGATTCCTTGGTGATTTATGCATGCCTATCAATGCTTGGACATATGAAAGATTTGTCAATAAAATCTTCATCTAACCTTATAACTATATTTTCACTGGAATGCTTGACACTTCTATCATTTATGTTGTAATGAAAAGCAACTTGAAGGAAAAACTCTAGGTTATGTGTTTCAAAAGGAAAAGAAGCCACCATATGAATGTTACTATGCATTATGCACCTCTTTCCCTCATCTAATGGTTGTTTTTGAGTCCTTGTTACAAACTCAAACATGTCAACACACCCGATTTCAATTTCCTTGATCACATCTATATATGATGAGATTGAGGTAGCTGGAAACACTCCCCGATATTTGAATTTCATTTATTTTCCCTTGCTTGGAGAGGGATCCAACATTTGGAGAGCAACTGGCAAGTGATTATGTCCTTATAAGAATGTAGATGTGAAATCCTTGGAATATGTGCACAAGAAATTGCATGACAATTGTTGTGTTTTTGTAATGTTAGAAAACCAACACAATTGGAAATTTGGAAAGGTGAGAAAATTCAAAGCGAGTGCATGAGCTTGGAGGGATTGAGCACAATGGAGGCGAAAAATGAAGTGAAAGCAATCAAACTAGAAAAAATGAAAAATTTCCCCAATGTTAGGAAAATTTTACAAAATGATGTATGGTTGCTAAATTTCAGCACCTCTCAAGTGAAAGTTTAATGTATGTATAACTACGTTGAAATTTATTGCAATTGTAAGCTAGTATAGTTTATTTGCAAAAAGTTGCAAAGTCCTTGAAAATCAACGAACCTACAATTGGAAGATCGTTTAAATTTATGTGGAGTCACTAAAAATTAGTGATCTTGCATAAGAAAACTTAGTGAATAAATTTGGATAAGTACTCTGACCTAACCTTTGGAAGAACACTTAATTTATTGTTTGATGTTGATTTGAGGTTTTTTATTGACTCTACATCTTGCACTAAATTTTTCATGCACAAGTAGCCAAAAATCTCACTTGTGCATTTTAACCTTGGAAGTTTTCATTTTTTATGCACAATTAGAAAATTTTGCTACTAGTGTATATTTCATGGGTTTGTTCACTTTTGTTCAATCCTTGAAAAACACTGATGTCTCATGGCATGGAGTTTAGGGATTGTAAAACGTTCAGATGGTGTTTATGATGTTAAATCAATGAAAAACACCAATTGAACATGTCACAACTTATGCTTATAAGTGCATAATCAGAGAATTTTTTTGACAGTACCAGTGACTCAAATCCATAAGGCACCCACAGTGAAAATCCATGACTATGTAGGTCGACATCCTATTTTTATACATAATGGTGAAAAACAACAAAAATGTATTCAACAAACGTGAAACCAAGAAAAACATTGAGGGGTTTGAAGGGAGATTCCACACGACAACATGAAGAAAAATTTGTTAACTCATTTAACCCAATGCATCATGGGGCTTGAATCCCATGATGCACAAACTCAAACATGACAATATACTCATAAATGATAGGGAGATCGAGCTTTAGACTAGGGCTTTAAAAAACAACCATCAATGAAAAGAAGATAAACAATACGAATGCAAAAACTATAAAACCTAAACAAACAACAACAATTTTGAATACAATGAAATGCTGATTAAAAAAATCCTAATCATTTCATTAATCAAAATGTAAACAAAACAAAACAAAAAGAAATGAAAGCTCAAAATGACATACTCGGAATAAAATGAAAATGGTGAAACCCTTGTTTGAATCTGGGAGAATTTTTTTTGAAATCCTCAAATAAACAAGCTCATGAACCTTTTGAGGGCACAGAGGCATTGGGAGGGCAGTAAACACAATGAAATGAAAAATAAACAAACTAAAAAATAGATTAAAAAACCTGCAAATCATAAATGAAATTGCATTAATTTCCAACTCATGTGAAACTTGGGATCGTAGGGACGAGAAAATTTGCCATTAAAACTTTTAAAATTTTGATAGCTATCATGCAAGGTTGGTGGAATTCACTGACCTTGCAATTTTTTATTTTTGCTTTAGATTTGCACAGGTGCTGAAATTCAACGCTCTTGTAAGAGCAAAAAAAATCTAACTTTGGAAACTAAGTTTTACAACTTGGCTTCTTTTGCAAACTTTGACGAACCAAAAATGGTTAATGCTTGAAATGACGTTTTGAAGCTAAGGGACCATGCAAGAGGGTAAACATGATTTGCCTCAATTTGCATGCTTAGAGTACATGAGTTACAAAACAAACAAGTTTCGTAGGGATTACCCCATGAATTTAGCTCAGTTGAATTCGAGAATAACATACAACTATGAAAAAAACCTATAATTCAATTATTATTATTTATCTAAAATTCTAAAATAACTATAAAGAAGGAATATTAAAGATTAAAAATAGTAAAAGAAAAATCTATTTAGACTTTTAAATTCAATTTAAAGCAAGTTCATTCTCAATAAACTTTAAAGCAAGCACATTAAAGATTAAAAAATAATAAAAGAAAAATAGTTTTAGATTTTAAATATTAGTATTTAATATATCCTTAAAATATGAAAAATTGGTGTACATGTCCATAATTTAGGATGATATTTTACATGCAATATTTATTTTATAGTTAATTTTTACATTTAAAAATTTATTTAATTTTTTATATTTAATGTTAATATTTAGTAATTGTTTTGGTAAGACCATCTCAATTGAAATTGCTTAACTACTATATTAATATTTGTCCTTGTTAACCCATAAATGTTAGAAATTTTCAAATTCCAATAAATGTTTATCTTTTCAAAAGTCAACATGTGAATTTTGTTGGCTCTTAGTTGTGATCATTGTTTGTCCTTGATGTCAAATTCACTTGATATGACGATCATGGTTTTCAACTTCACATTTCATGGCATGCAGTTACAAATTTTAGTTGTTTTGATACATGATACATGTTGGTACAAATATTTTTCATGGTGTTCATTGTGACAGGGCATGCATTAGCTTCAGATTTATGACATTGTTATCTTGACAGGTTCAGGTTTTTCAGGTTGATCATTTCATATTGATCATAGTGATCATTTGATATTGATCATAGTGATCATTTGCTTCTAGGCAAGAATCTTGGTTTCAGGTTTCTATATGATGATGCTAGTGTGGACAATGCTTATCAATTTGTCATATGGTTTCATTTTATCAGGATGGTCCTTCATTATTTCATGTCACAGAGATTTAATTTTAGTTCCTCATTATCGGTTTGATTTTGGCTTCATTGATATTTTTTCAGGTTGATCTTGGCATCTTTGGCATTGGCACTCAGTGCATGGTCATGTGATATTGGAATTATTATTTTCTATGACTTCATATCTTTTGCCTCAGTATTTCAGATTTGTTAGTTAAGGTAGTTTTCTATGCTCTCTTTGTGATAAAAATTCAAAAGGTCTATAGACCTTGTCATCTCCATCACATATGATATTGAGGCTTTGAATATTTCATTACTTGCATCACATTTAATTTCAAAAGGTTTTAAAGCCTTTATCAAAAAGGACTATCATCAACATTGGAAGTATTTTTATTTACATCTCATGGGGTGTCGAGCTCTTAAGAGATTTGAGATCATTTTTAATCAAAGCAAGAAAAAGCAGTCGAGCTTTAAATTTTTAAAAGCTTTTCAAAAGCTTGAATATAGCATAGGTTTGATGCTTATGTTTTGGTTACTCTAAGCATGTGACATCGAATTCTTTGGATACAATGATTTCGACTTAGTGAAAAGTCACTTTGAAATAATCTTTGGCAACAACTATTCTTTTTGGTTCACCGACTATGTGATGTGGCATCGACAATTTGGAAGTAATAATCAATGTGATTATGGTGTCGACATCCTTGGTAAATGATTTTGGCATCGATCTAATAAGAATTTTAATAAGTTGTTAATAATTGTGTTTCTTTCATTAGACTTCAAAGTTTTATTATTGGCAAAGTCATCGAATGACATGAAGAAAGAATTGTTTAGGGAAAAAGACATTATGTTGGTTCTTGTTGCAAAGAATAGGGTTTGTAACCCTAGATGCCGCCATGAGGATGGTATATTCTTTGTTGTAAATTTGTTCTTATCTCTCTCTTGGCCGATTCTAGAGGAATTTTTTGAGTACGTTACAAACATGGACAACGGGTTTTGATCCAAAAAAAGTTCGACAGTTGATATGGAAGTGATGATGATTCTTTCAGCTGGGCAGTTGGTGAATCTCATTCGATATTTGTTTTATTACTTTGCTACATAATCAGGTATTTCATCAATTGCTTGAGGAAAGTATAAAAAGAGATGTTACTATTTCTCTTTGCTTGATTTTGTAAGGAGAGTAAGTGGGTTATCATGCTCTTTATTCATTTTTCCTTCTCCATTTGATTATTTAGAAAAGATGGTTGATTTATTCAGACATTGTGTTCATGATGATATGAAATCGATTATAATTATTGGTAGGTTTTAGCAGTGATAGTTTTTGTTTTTTATCATTGTGGATAAAATGTTATGTGAAGGAAAAGATGCTTCTATGAAATTTTCCACCTGTCATTGCATTGAGTGTTTTTGAAACATAACTATGATTGTATTCTATTTCTTCAAAAATGTTAAGAAAAGGTACATGAAATAATGGGTGCATATTTTTGTATACATTTTTAAATACAGTGATTAATCATTGTTTTGGGTTGATTATTCTTTGAAGCATAAGTGAAAAATTATGTAATAGATATCCTGCAAATATAATGCAGAGATATAGCCATTATATTTGATATGTTTGATATTTTGGAGATTCAATTATGAATATTTAGGATATCAGAGGTATTAGATAGAGAGGCACATATGAGTTGATTTGAAAACAAATAAATCCTCTAATATATTATTTTTCTAAAATCTAATGAGGGGTTGGTGCTCCTTGAAATGGGTGTTTCAAAATAAGGGGTTGATGCTCCTTTAGTGGTTGCTCTAAAGTTTTTTTGTAAGGCATTGTAAGCAGTGGTTTTCAAAATTAAGCCAAGAAGGCAGCATTTTAGGAGTGGTTTTTCTACCCCAAGAGGGTTTTCCACTCGAAAAATATTTTGTCTCATGGTCTCATTTGTGGTCTCTTTGCTTCATTGTGATAATGCTTTAATGTTCACAGTTTTACTTTGATACTTCTCATTTCATTTATTTAATGGTTGCATTCAACTCATGAATGTATTTATCATTGAAATATTGAGAGCATAACTTATCTAAGTTTTATTTTTTGGAAAATGTTAAAACTGTTTAAGACACTAATTCAGCCCCCCCTATAAGTGTCATCTTCACTCCAACAAATTTTTTAACAAAAAATAATTAAAAAATGATTTATTAACAATCTGATTGGTTGGAAAGTTTTACTTCTTTTTTAAGGGGTAAATGATTTTGACCCAAAGCTATGAACTATTGAGGTCACAAATAGGGGACCTCATCCCCAACATAAACACTCAACAATAACACCCCAATGGGGTTTGAACCTTGATGGCAAGAACAACACCACATTTAAACCATCACACTATGCCAATACTAATAAATATTTTTACATACAATGAATTTGGTTTGTCTCATTCTTATATACATTATATAAATATATTATTATATATTATATTATATTAAATATTAAATTAATATAATATAAATATTGTATAATATAATATAATATATGAGATACTTCTTTTAGGATCTGAAAACTTTGAATCGTAGGTTACAATATGCTTTGTGTTTCTTAGGACTACCTTTTGACAAAACCTTTGGATCTGACCTGCACATATGAAAATAGGGCAAACAATTGTGGTGTATAGGGGATTGCCTAATTTAAAACCTATTTTGGTGTTTCCACCTCCATTTATAGTGATTGATGATGATCAAGAGGGCATACCCTAGGTTGAGAAAATGCCAAAACAATAATTGACTTAAATGATAAAAGATAATCGACAATATTAACTTTGGTATGAAATCCTTGATGTGTTAGAGTAATAAGTCATTTCACTTAATTAATTTAATCATATTGGTTAATTAATTAAGTCACTTATCACTTTAGGTTTACTTAAGCTAAACTTAGGCACATTAATAATTATTTATTTATTAATTATTAAGTGTACACACTAGGGTTTCTTTTAGGGTTTGATCTCCTTTCCTAAGGATTGATCTCATTGTACTTATTCATTCTCTTAATGTATTTTTTGTTGAGGCTTGCAGAGCATCTTTGTTGTTATGGAACATCTTTCTTTCTTTGTGACAGGTTATTGCTTGCAGGTGTTCACTGGGGTCTGTGAGGTTGGTTTATCGACTTCTACATGGTATCAAAGCTTCAGATTTGCAGCTTCCTATTCGTCTTTTGAAGGATATTGCCTTACAATGATTTTTAAGTGCAAGGGTTTCAACAAGACATCTTTTTGCAAGATCTTAGGGTAGCCAATTTTTTTGTGCATTTTTGGGCAATACGGACATCACCATCGCGATCACAACGCCCAAAAACCATAGAAATGCCTATCATTTTGTCGATTTTTAAAAATTTGAAAAAACAAAGGCAAAAAGAATTGCTAGAGAGGCTGTACAACCTCCCTAGCAGGCTTCTTGAGGCACAAAAATCAAAAAAGTAAAATATAAGAAAGCACTCAAAGGCGCTTTAAATCTTGCGCCTCCCATTTAAAAAGGTAGTGCTACCAAGTGGCCACTGCAGCACCACCCGACAACCACCGCAATGTCGCCTGGCGGCCACCACTGCCAATCTGCCGCTGCTCAGCTCAACTACCCCCATAGGCCCCTAAAGCGCTAACCATTGTCATATCGAGGACCGAGCGCCCTGCACCTAGGCCCCAACCGCCCTAAGCCCCTAGCACTAGTCATGCGGATGACCAAGGGCTTCGGCCCCATACCCTAGCCGCCAACCCCTTGGTCTTGCATGCGCCAAGGGGCCGATTTTTTTAACCCTTGAGGGCTATTGAAGGCCTATTGGGCCCCCTTTGGAGCACTTTCACGGAATCGAGCATAAATTTTGTGTCCGATCTCCATTTTTTGAAAACAAATAGGCATTGGAAAGATAGTTCTGGGCACTATCCAGTGGTGCTATTGTTTTTTATGATTTCTCTATTTTGATGACTTTTTCGCCTGTCAAAGTCAGAAGTTGTTGTTTTCACTCTAGGAGGCGTAACTTTTGCATCCGGACTCCGTTTTACGCAAAAATTAGGCATCAAAAAGTTAGTTTAGTGCTCTACACAGATCTTAGACCTGATTTTCTAGAATTTTTTACTAGGTATCTAATTTTTTTCAGATCTCAGCCTTTGCTTTCTTAGTTATTTTCTTGGGAAATGTGCAATTCAAGCTATTTTTTTGAGATTAAAAAGATTTTTTTTTCTTTGAGAGTATATACTATTATTTTTTATTATCATGGATTCACATAATATTGCACCCCTTACTCCATTCAACTAATTTGGTTGGAAAAAACAAATGGAGATTCATTTGATGCACAAAGGGTTGTACAAAGTGACCATGGGTACAAAAGTTGAACCTACATGTGCTATTGAAAAGAGAAAATAGTTTAATAGGTGTGATGAAGATTTTGGTACTTTATATCTATCTCTTTCTTCTGATCTTCTTTTTCATGTTGAGTCTTGCATTACACCCCATCAGATTTGGACTACTTTAGGGTCTTTGTTTGGGAAGCAGGATACTATGAGAGGGTTCCAGTTGGAGAATGAGATTATTGGCTTAAATTCTAGGGATTTTGACAACATCTAAGATTTCTTCACTAAACTCAAGTCTCTTTGATTGTAATTGACATAATGTGGTATTCAAAAGCAAGACTCTTAGTTGATATTGTCCATTCTTTCTAAGCTTGGACCAAATTATTCAGTTTTTGTATCTACCTTTTATGCCACTAGGGGTTCTCTTGGTACTCAGTTTACTATGCCATCTCTTGATTAATTTACTTCATAACTCACGCGAGAGCAAGCTAAGTTGGCTAGCATGGGCAAGTTGAAACCTTCTGCATCATAGGCACTCATTGCATCTTAGGGGAACACAAATCAAAAGGCTTAAAGTGGCAAAGGCAAGAAATAGAAACAAAAAGATTCGCAATCTCATGAGCAGCAAAAGGAGTCCTTAGATTCATCCTCCTCTTCTAAGGGGAAATAATCTAAGAAGGAGAAGGTTACATGTGCATATTGCAAGAGGGAAGGACATGCAAAACATAGTTGCTATAAGAAGGACATTGATGAGCTGAAGCATCTTCTTCAGAAACATCAGATTGATTTGCCTTCTCAGATGTCTGCATGATCTCCTTCCCCTCATTCTTCTTCTTTAGAACAGTCTGGCAGGGGCACAACTAGTTTACATACTTCATCAAATATGAAGGGACATGCTCTTTGTGCTTATTTTGGTCATGGATCAAGGAGATGGCTTCTAGATTCAAGAGCATCTCACCATATGGCATCTTCATAGTCTATGTTCACTTCCTTTGAGCCTTGCACTATGTCTCCTATTTTGTTGGGAAACAATACATAAATGAGTGTTATAGGGAAGGGGTCTATTAGTTTTGGAGGCAACACTTTTTAGGATGTCTTATGTGTTCCTCATTTGATGAATAACCTTATTTCCATATATCAGATCACACATGGAGGCAATGGGAGATCTGTGGAGTTCACACCTGATTTAGTTATCATCAGAGACTTGGAGAGTAGAGAAGTTATTGCTACTGGGGTGGTGGATCACTCATCTTGGTTGTATTCCTTTACGAATTTTTCTTCTAATGGTGCTTTTGTTCCTCCAATTGTTCATCACACTTCTAGTGTGAATTATCATATAGAGGACACAATTGGCTTATTGAACCTTGGTGTTCTCACTTCGGATCCAGTTCTTGAGCCATCCATTCCATATCCTCCACCTCCTGTTGCAATTGTTGATACTTCTATGGCTACATAATTATGGTTTATTTTATTTCAGTGCACCAAGACCTAGTTGATCATTCACCTTTGGAGGTTTCTCTTTAGTCTTCACCTACTTTGACTTCTTCATTGGTTGAGGTCACACTTGCTTCTGTGGAGACATCTTGGGCTACACCCGATTCACCTTCAAAGATTGCATTCATGAGGCTTCCTCCCTCTTACTTCTTTCAGGAGATGTGGTTTCTTCAATGTTTTTAGAGCTACTTCATTATGGGGGGCCTAGGTGGTCTCTTTCTTCCTCTCTTCTAGGGGGGTTCTTTCATGTATCTTTGTGATGGATGGTGTCCTTGGGGGCTCTTATGGGGTCCTCCATCTTTCATCACTTAGTTGTTTTTTGCACCCTAGTTTGGGGAGGAGTTTTGTTCCCATGTGGTTTTCTCCTTTACCCCATTTGGTTTAGTTTGCATTGCATTTGTACATGGGTACCTAATCAAGTTTTGTTGTCGGGACCCATATTTGCTTTCATGCTCTTTTCCTAGTGTTTTAGCTAATCCCTAATTTCATCTTAAGGGGAGTGTTAGAGTAATAAGTCATTTCACTTAATTAATTTAATCATATTGGTTAATTAATTAAGTCACTTATCACTTTAGGTTTACTTAAGCTAAACTTAGGCACATTAATAATTAATTATTTATTAATTATTAAGTGTGCACATTAGGGTTTCCTTTAGGGTTTGATCTCATTTCTTAATGATTGATCTCATTGTAATTATTCATTCTCTTAATAAATTTTTCTCTTGAGGCTTGCAGAGCATCTTTGTTGTTCTGGAACATCTTTCTTTCTTTGTGACAATTTATTTCTTCCAAGTGTTCACTAGGGTCTATGAGGTTGGTTTATCAACTTCTACATGACAAAGTGGAGCCACACCATAAGTTTCCACAAAGGTTGATTGATGGATGCCTTGATTTCTTGATAGACATATAAGAGGTTAGTCCACACAACATTATATATTGTTGTAACTAGCATGTAGAGGGTAACACAATACATATTCATAATTTAGCATGATTGATCATAATAGTGCTTAGCACATAATTGCTTCCTTCTTCCTAATGTCTTGCAATAATTATCTTGATTGATGAAAGCACTGTAATAATTTTACTAATTATACCCTAGAATCTATCTTGACTAATTTTAGGATGCCCAATTTGCTTAAGAATAACAATAGGTCTTGTTAGGATTTCAAATGACTAAAAAAACTTGTATTTATAAGTATTTCTTTAATTCTCACTAAATTAATTACCATCGACTGACAAATGAAATTGGATTTTTAAATATTAAAATTCCAACACCAACATATTTTAAATTGAGCAAAAATAGGTTGGACAAGGATGTGGGGTACCCTAGACTAGACCTATTTTGGGGTCATAGGTGTTGGTAGATGCATGTTAAATGATAATTCCCAATTTACTCTTGATTTTTCGAAATCAATATAAAATGGGAAAATTATACTTGCAAAATTAGGTCTAGGCACATAAGAGGGAGCTAAACCTAGTGTGAAATTTTCAAGGGTGACAATTTACGATGCTACAAGGAGCATACTATATAATCAAACCATATTTCACCACTATACATCAATTTACCTCACAATGAATAATAAAAAATCTGCAGCAATGAAGACACACCATATTCTAATTTCATGAGATCCATATCAGTTTCTATAATAGTATCACTAACAAAAAAATTTAGTTTAGGACAAGTTTCAAATAGTTCACCAAGTGAAACATGCAAAGCATTTTTGTACCTTTCAACATCAAATCTAACAGGTCACAAGGTAGATTGGGAGGAAAGAAAAGTTATAATGGGACCAAAGCATATTTGAATAATTCTTAGAGCTTCAAAATTGGGATTAAGCGAACCTACACATTTCCTAGAACATCAAGTGTTGAGTCACCTTGTGGTTGATCCAAATAAGGAATTCAACTATCTGCATCAATTTTTTTTGTCATTTTTGGTGTGAGTATTTTGACTCTTTAGCATTTATTCATCAATTCTTAGTTTGTCTTTAAATTCCCAATTTTCTAATTAGTTATCCTTGTAATTGAAATTTTATATGAACTGCCTAAAATTATTATCTTTGAGTTCAATGGATAATTAAAAACTCTGAGAAAGAAGAGATTAGAGGAGGCATGCAAGGCTGAGGGGAATAGAAAAAGTTTAAAATTATTGTTAAACAACAAAAGACAAAGGAAAAAGGGTGTGCAACATGGGAAGAGTTATAAAAGACAACTAAGAAGATGGAGGGGCATCATGGAGATGAGAGGAGGTAAAAAATTGTGTAGAGACAAAAAAACATGTGAAGAAAATCAAGGGTGGGCACATGCATATCCACACAAGGGCATGAAAATTGAAAAAGCAGTAGCAAATAAATTATGGCACATAAAATATATAAAAATTTAATTAATTAGCAGCTACAAGCAGACCATAGAGGGGAATGGGAAGTTAAAGTAGATAACAATAAACTCCTTTTAGTTTGACAAAGATTTGTGAAGAAAATGCAGCATAGAAAATTGGAAGAGTGCACAATAAGAAACAAAATAAGTTGCAACACAACAATTGTTGAACACAGTGATGTGTTGAGAAGGGGGGTGAATCCACGTATATTATAACTTAACCATTTTCATTTTTAGATTAACAACCCATCGCATAACTACAAAGAATAGAAAAGAACACATGCATCACAAGAATACACTATACTTTTTACATGGAAAACCCAATGAGGGAAAACCACGGTGAGGATTAACTCACAATATATATAGCTCATTGCCAACAAGAATTATATTGTTTAAGGCTCACTGCCTGTGAACTTACAAACTAAGGTATACAACCTTAGAGCAAGATATAAAGGACTTGATGAGAGTCACTATCTCATAGTAGGATACATGCAAATTATAATGAGAAAATTTATTATGAACTAATTTGAAGAAGCATCTAATGCATGTTGAAGTTGTAGTCATTATTTTGCACAATTTTCCCTTCATGTTGATTTTGAACACTTCATCTCTTTCATTCTGCTCTATCTCATATCACTATCAATCATCACCTTTACAAAGAAAATTGATCTTCTATATATATCCTCCACAATAGCACAAAACACCAATTAAGCTGGCTGCAAGATGACCATTGGATGAAACGATTGATATTGTATGGTTCAGCTCCAAAAATCATCCAAAATCAAAGCGAATTAGTTGTTGATCATCGTATGCTATGTCAGGGCCCAAATGCATCACAACACATTCTTCAAGACAAAATTAATTGAACAATATCAACCCTAGAGAATTAAACAAGTCATGTCAACCCAAATAGTATCAATACCATCAACACTCTCACTATTTGACTTCACACGACTGGGGAGATACCAAAATCATTATGTGGACCAAGATTTAGGTGTTATAGACCATGCACAATATTTATTCAAAATTTTCCTTAAGAATCTGATCATAAAATGTTTGTGCAAGAGGAGAAACCCACTGAAGGTATAGGAACAAAGCATTTTGGACAAGTTATAGCAAATTGTTATTTGAAAATTGATCTTGCAGACTACCAAAACACCAATGACATAAGGAATAACTCATACACCTATGTGAACATATTACTAAGTCTGCATGGTCACATCTATCTCATTGGAGGAATGCAAAGCATTCCAACAAGCTTTTAACATTATATTGCACAGATTGAAACACTGTTAGCTATAACTCTTTTTTTAGAAGGTGTAAAGACTTTATTTATTGGATATAGTACCTTCACAACATATACAACTAACCTCTTGAACTATAAGACAAGAACTTACTCTACGAAGGGATGCAGACCAAAATATTAGGACTCTATTATAGTGAATACACTGTTAACACCTTTACCAATCTTCTACAACTTATCTCAATGTGTGGTATACCAATCAAGAATGATATTATCATAGACATGCATGGAAAATATTGGAACAAGTGTACAACCACCACATCACTCATAGACACCAGTTCGATCATCATTCATGCATCTAGCTATATTGTGAACTATATCTTTGCGCTTGCACTATCTCCAAAATATATACAAACTTCATCATACATATTTGACATCAATGACAACCCATAATAGGTTAACATCAATGAAAAATCCTATTTCCAACAATCTTCCCCTTTTTCATTGATGACAACACCCAAATGAACCTCTCCCCCTTTGACATCAAGGGCAAAGGGCATGATATCTTCTATTTACAACATTCCAAAAAATATGAGCTACCCCTTACTACATACTCCCCCTAAGATGGAGATGCTCCAAAAAATAGTGCTATGTACAAAAAAAATAAAAAAGATGTTGTAGTACTCCATAAAGACCAAAATTTTCTTGACCATACCCATGTCCCTTCCTTAGAAGGCAGAATTTTCTTGTGAATGTCTTTGAGTTGCACCAAAGTTGCAACCCAATCTGCTTTTGTTGAAGAAAGAATGTTATTTAGTAATCTATGAATCAATGGATTCAATTTGATCCTTGATATTTTTGGTGGAGCTTGGCCACCTTAAGAAAAATTGATACAAAGTAGTCACTTCATTTATATAATCTTTAAACATTTTCAAGTTTTCCTGCAATTTATTATGTGCACTAGCACATCTGTTAGATACTTTTGCCATTCTTTTATCATTTAGTTTTCTTATGGCCTCTTGATCTACCTTTTTATCCAAGTAAGAGGAATGATCCTTGAAGGAATTCATCAAAAGTTTTAGTTTTAGTTTTGGAGGTAAAGAAACATCAATGTTTACTTTTGATAACCCTTCCTAAATGATCCTTACAACACCATCAATCTATTCACTTTTCTTTATATGTTCTTGTAAGATTTCCTTCCTTATGTAGATATGCAAAATATCATGAAGATGTAATTTGTGAAGGGGAGACATATTAGATAGATCTACCCAACCTTCATGAGTGGGGATATGCAAAAGTTAAGGAATTATTACTAGTTGGAACTACATTTGCAAAGATAATAGGTCTTTGAGAAAATCTAAAGATGAGGAACTTTGACCTTTACCCACCTAAGCATCTTGCTTCTCTGTAACCTTCTCTTTTGTATCCTAAACAATCTCAGGATTATCTTCATTCATTTTCTCATTATTTTCTGAATTCTCTAGAGGGGTAGCAAAATGTCCCAATGGAGGAGCACCAACTTCACCTTGACTTTCAGTGCCTTGTGTAACTATAATCACTATAGGATTAGTCTTCTCATTTTTATTTTTATCACCAATAGTCACATTACCTTCAAATATTGATAGATAATGTCATGAGTAGACACATCAGAAATATCCTATAGGATAGAGTCATCCAGAGAAGTATGATTCATAATTATCTTCATCTCCTCGAGAATCTTGGTTGTCTTCTCTTTAGATCCTTTTTCTTCTTCCTTTTCTATCTCCTTTGCAGAGACAACTTCCACTTTATGTACACTTGAGATTCCTTCTCCTTCATGTTATCCAAAGGATCCTTGCATTTCTTTTTGACCAGATATATCTTCTGTATTTTTATTTTTTGAAGGATCTTGTGATGCACCATCAACATTACCTTGCATCTCATCAATGACTTTCCTTGTAGTTTTGGTTTCATTCTGAATTTTCCTTTGTACATCCTCATCTAGGCTCATTAGAAGATCTATTCTCCTCTTGGTATGATTCTCTTTAGCTTGTCTCTGGGTGATCTTTTCTTTTCCTTCTTGAGAAACAAAGATTCCAGTTTTATCAATTGCTTGGAGTTTCAAATATTTATTAGTTTTAATTGCATCTTCTCTTCTTTGCCTCAGAGCATTAGTGAGGCTATCTAGAGCCTTGTCAACAATATCTTTGAAAGGGATGTTCTACATCAACATATAATCAATGATAGCTTTTTCAATTATCCTTTTATCTATTAGAGGAACATCATAATGCAACATTATTGTATCATTTAATAAATTAAACTCCATAATTCCATTTAGTATTGTTCCAAAGTCTAGGGGGTCATATGTGGCTAGAGGAGCCTTCCCATTATTTTATTTAACAATTCCTTTTCCTTTATTTTTCTATAAGGAGATCTCTTCTTCTTTCCCTTGACTTTCCCCTTTCTTTATTTTCTTATAATTTTTTTTTTACTTCTTCTACTTCAATCTCCTCAATATCATCTGACTCTTCCTCATTTTCCTTTTCTCTTTTTTCCTTTCTCTTATGCCTAGAATTTCCAACTTTAGTGGCCCTTTTCTTTGGAGCTTTTTTTTACTATTGGTTGTTTGAGTGGATTCAGAAGGAAACAAATGTAACATTAGGAGAGGTTCTACCTAGTCTCCTTGGACCAAGACTAGCTTCTGGAATAGCATATTTGACTTTGGACGCCTCCACAAGAGCATCAAATGTACCTCTTGGAGAGGTACCCAGTATATTGTAAAGCTCCTCTTTAATTTTAATTTCAGAGTAATGCAAGGCACCTATTTCCTTCAACACTTTGTCAAATTTCTTTTTACAGGTTTCTTCTCTCTCTTTTTAGTAGATTTCATCCATAATCTCTATATATGTACTAAATATTTCGATTTTAGGATCTCTAGGTTTTGATAATAGAATATCTATGTAAATTTTCACAAATCCATACTCAACCTCATAAGGTAGTTCAAATATCCATACAGTTCTACGTTCTACTGCTTCCATAAAAAAATATCCTTGTTTACCATAAATGTTATCTCATTTTCATATTTTTGGACCAAACTAGGTGATATCCTATATCTACCCTACAACTCTTGTAAATTTTTAAAGAAACCCTCGTATATGATAGTATATGATTTTTCACCTGGAAAACCATCCATATGCTTCTTGATTTGTGCAACTACAGGAGTGAATTTATACCATATTTTGCCTTTGAAGCTAGGTAATTCATTTAGGAAGAAAAAAGTAAGACATATTATCAAGGAACCAAACTTGAAGTTGTAATTGGTCTCCTTTATTATTTTCATGTTTTCCATCAGTTGTTCTCTCAATAACTCACATAATTCAACATTGGCATTTTCTTTCACCATTTTATGAGCGATGTGAACTTTTGTGGCAGTAGAAGACCCTTACTTGTTTGTGAAATAGATTTTATACACAATACCCATTGTAGCCTATCATGCACTAAGATCTATTATGTCTTTTATCATTAGGGCTCTCTTAACAAACTTTGCACTAGTGAGTTCCATAATAGTTTCATTATTTATAGATTTCCATACTAGGGTTGGTCCAAAGGTGCAAAGACCAATAACTACCCTAATAGAATCATTGATGATCAAGTAGGGTTTGTCTAACCAAAGGAAATTATCATGAATACAACTCAAGATGATTCTCTCTCATTCCTTTCTTTTGAAAAAGTGTGGAAAGTATTTCCAGATGTCCAACTCTTTTTCAATTACATTCCCATACTCTGGATTGTAATCTCCATTCTCATTTATTATCTTTTTTCAAAACCTTTCAAACAAAGAGGTATGATTAATGTCATTTAAATGAGCATGGATATAAATTCTTACATCCTCATAGTACACAACGTCCATGGGAATCTTTGAAAATGCCCCATATTTTTCTACCTCCATTGCTTTGAATAGAAATTTATTATATTTGGGCCTTGGCCTCTTGGTAACATCAATCATAGTTGGTGTAGCCATGATACTACTTTTTGATACTAGGTTTCTATATGAGCAAAACCATAAAATACCTAAAAATCTATTGTTAGGTTTTTCTCACAACACACACAAAGAGTCTTCTTCTCTTCTTCCTTAGCACTTGCATACACTTGATACTTTTAAATGAGATTAATTTATTTCAATTTAGGAGCTAAATATGTTTCACATCAACCCTAGTTATTCTACAATAAATGCACTTATTTATTTTTGTTGCTTTGTAGCTTTTTACAATTTGAGATATTACAAAGATCAAGGATAATTCATGACACTTCCATAGAAGGTGTGATTGATCTGGAGGCATGACCAATCAATTTTTTATTTATAATTACTATTATACTAAATATTTCAACATCTTGTAGATTTCAGGGGTTTGATAGAAACTATAATTGTAACTTCCCGTGAATCAATACTTTTTTCCTTAGTTATTGAAGGAATCATATGCACCATGCTGAGGTACAAAATCATTCTTCATTTCATTTTCTTCCTTCTTTTTCCAAAATTTTTTCATTTCCTTCTTTTTCTAACAGATAACAGGCTTCTTTTGGGGAGCAAAAGATCTTACACTCTTTCCCTTGCAAAATCTAGCAATGTGTCTAGGTTTATTGCAATTGTAGAAAATGGTACTGGCTTGCAGAGTAAAATTTCTTCTTCTCACATTAGACCTACAATCATCAGCCTTATGAAAAATTTGTGCATGTGTATCAGTAGCCATAGAAGGGTTGAGAGTTCATAACATTGTTCACTATCACTTTACTTATGTATTCATTAGCCTTATGGCCAAAATTGTTGCAGCCATAGTACTGACCATAAAATGATTGAGTGTTCATAGAATTGTACCTTGAAGGCCTGAAGGGGTTTTGACTCATTTTTCTTTTGCATTCAACTCACTTATGACCAAACTTATTACAAGCATAGTTTTGATTCCTTCGACTCTTCTAGCACTTAGCTAATAAACTTATCCTCGTCCTCCACCAACTGTGCACTTTATTCCTACTTTCTCTCATGGAATTATATCCACCATGGACCATCCTCTTCACCACACATCTCTTCTTCCTTTCTTTTCTTCTTCATGGGATCCAACCCACCATAAACTGACAACCTCCACCAAGTTCCTCCTGCACCATCATCTACAACATCTATACACATACATGCAACAACCACATAATAATTTGAAACTATAACTTCATCTTCTACAACTACATTCTCTTCTATAGAAGGTAAATAATCATCATTTTTAAACTCAAAATCAGAATTTACCTCATCTTTATTTGTTGTTCCAACATCATCTTCTTTGTCCTTTGCTGCAATATTTATCTTCTCACCTCCATCAACAAGTTTTGCAAGCCACTCTTCTTTTATTGATGATAAATATTCATTACCCTCTTTATTTTCTACAACCTTCTCAAGCTCTATCAATGCAACATCTTCATCTACAACAATTGCTACACTTTTGGTTGTAAATAATTCTTCTATCTTCCTTATCACCTCTCTCAATAGGATATCTCCTCCTTCCTCACCAATCACTTCATCATACTTTGGACACTCAAATTCTATTGTGTCAAATTATATTGTAACCTCTTATTTTGTACATACAACCTCCTCATTCTCCACAATTATGCCTTCAGCAAGACATGTCTCAGCTTCAAGTTCATCAATTGATTTGTATTCACCTTATTCTTCTTGTTTTGTGCCACATGCATGATACCTTATTGCATCGTATTTATCTCCTACAATCAAAATACCATTAGAAAGATAATCACAATTGCCTCCAACTCTCATCTCTTCTTCTTTTATCCTTTTGATCTCTACTTCCATTTATTTCACATGTTGAGCTTCATCTTTATCATTTCAACCCTCACATATTCTTCTCTAATTTTTTGAAGTCTCTCTCTGATTTTCTCAAGTCCAAGAATCCTTAGAATCCAACCAATGACAAAAGTCATTTTCTTCTTCCTCTTTTCCATCCTCAAGGCCTCACAAATATTTAACACAAATTTTTAAAACCCTTGGGTTCTACACATGTAAATTGCCTCACTTGATGATTTGTTTACAAATCCTCAACACTCTCCACCCCTAGGTCTTGGTGGAAACTACCTCACATCGGTTCTTTTGACTACACAATTAGGAACTCTCGCTTTGATACCACTAATGTAGAATGGAAATCTAGTCCCTCAATCACAAACTCACAACAACAACTATGCAACTCAAAAATTACTTGAAATAACACAAAAATCTGCAAGAAATGTCTTGGCTTCTCATTCAAATTCTCTTTCAATTACACAATAACAAAACATTTATGAAAATACATTGTTTTGCATCCAGGTCAGCTGATGAATTAAACCATTAAAAAACTGATATAAATCTGATTTACAATAGAAAATATCAATACAAAAATGGTCTTCTTCAATCCAACTTCTTTCACAAAGTTCTAGCTCTTTCAACCTACAATCTTCAATGAAAATTACTGTTGCAATAAACTTGCAACCTTCAATTCTGTTTGTTGCTTCCCAAACACCTTCAAACCTACAACAAATATGTATTCTTGGTCTCTTTCAACCCTTTTCTACTAAATCTCTCAAGCTTCCTTTACATGGACTTCACTAGATCACTATCTCCCAAAATATGGAGCTTACTAGCTCCCTAAAACATGGGCTTTTATGCAAATATAAATCTACAACAATGGAGTCTTCAAATCCTCTCTTTAATCTGGCAACATCTCCCCATCTAAACCTACAAAAACTCCCAAATCCATCTTCCCAAATGACAAGGATTGAATATATAGACTTTTGAATGAGAAAAACCATTATGGTTTTCCAAAAACCACAAGCAAGAAACCTCCTTGAAAAATCCACACCCCATTTGGAGAATAAATCATAAAATAATAAAAAATTACTCAATGCTCACATGGCCTTCACATGGGCACCTAAAACATGACCAATCAAATTTGGTCAATCTAGTGTGATTCATTATTCTTAGATGACTCCATGAAAGAACATGCACCAACATGCAAACTTGGGTACCCCAACATTCAAGAGCATGCAAATCATACAAATCAACATAGAAGGACATACAATGATGAGTGGTCCCCACCTTGAAATTGATGCCTATGTAGTATGGAATATTCCTCTGGGTTGTTCTAGAAACATTTACCAAAGTAAATTCACCTCGAAAATTACAATTACAAATTACTAGGCAAAAATTACAATATTTAGAAATTAAAATAATTAATTCCTAGCACATTAGCCCTTATTGAAAATTAAAAAACAAAGTAAGGAAATATTTTTGGTTGATCCAAGATTGTTGATGACCATGGATGCTCTTGCATCAATTATCCATATTATATTGTATCTCATCCTAAGTAGACTTATTCTTAAAATCATTCTTATATCTAGGAGGTAAGCACCATATATGGTTTGAAAGATAAGTAAGATATGGGATTATAAGACATGTAGTAAAATTTTAAACGATGGTGATCAAATGAAAGTGTAGGAAATAGGACATGAATTTAATGTGTCAAGGATGGGATAGTAAATGAAAATAAGATTAAAATATGGGTATCTATCAATAGATTAATATAAGAAGGGATGGAACAAGAATGAGTGGTGAGGTGTAAAATATAAATTAAGTTTTATGGGGATAAGGAATCATGTACATTAAATTTAAACAAAGATAAATTTAAATTAGAGCCTATGTATATGAAAAGTTAAAAATATGGAGTGATGATTGTAAAATTGGAGGATTGTGATGGTTTGATTGAGAATAAATGTGTAGAGGAGAAATGGATTCATTCATAATCATATAAATATGATGGGATAAGGATTATGAGTGAGTAGAATGATCAATGATGATTTTAAAAGAAATGGAGGGTTTTCCTAAGGATACAAGAAAAGTAGATGCACCTAGAGACTTAGAAGAAAAATGATGAAGTAGATGTGCATATAGTGAATTAGCATATAAAGTGGCATTTTTTATGAATAATACATAACATAGATGATTGTTTAATCAAATTACTACTGAGTGCATCAATGATAATTTAATGATCTAGTCCACTTGTAGGGTTGCTAACACACTTCAAATCTTAAATTTGGTAAATAATTTATGATGATTGATATTCACTTGTCTAAGTGAATGTCATGATAAAAAATCATGAGAATCATAAAATTTATTAGAAATATAAAATTGATATGCAAAAAAGGGTGTACCTTAAACTATAAGATTCAATTTCTTATTTGCATGATGTTGTCTCATTCATTTTTGGCTTCACACTCTTTCAATTTATTTTTAAATCCATTAGTATGATGTTCAATTCTATATCAATCTAATATAATTGATACAAAATATGAAAATAATGATTGCATGTTATTAAATTCAAATACAAAACATGAAAAATAATCATTACAATCCTCTAAAAGATTAAAATAATAATTGATACTATCAAATTCAATCTAAAAACATGTAATTTGATTCTTCTACATCGAAGAAACGATAAAAAGTGGTAGAATTGTTAAACAATGATTAAAATGTTTTTAAAATATGAAAAGTGTAAAATAAAGCATGTGGGTCTAGAATCATGGGTTCCATGTTCTTTTTACCATTTTTTTAATTTTTCTTCTCCAAAAATGTGAGCATATTATAACACATTCACAGTTGTACATGTCGGGTATTGTGATAGGGAGAGAGGGAGAGATAGGGATAAATAGAAATAGTGGGAAAGATAGAGGGAGGGAGGGAGATAGAGAGAGATATGAAGAGGTAAGGAGATAGATATAGGGGGGAGAGATATAGAGGAATATGGAGGTGAAGAGGGAGAGGGAAAGGTAGAGGGAGAGATAAAGATAGAAAGATAGAGAGAGAAGAGGGATATAAAGAGATTAAGAGATAAATATATATATCAAGAGAGATATATAGGGAAAGAGAGAGAGGGAGAGATAGAAAGATAAAGATAAATATAGGAAATGATATATAGAGAGATATAGGGTTAGAGAGAGATGGAGAGATAATAAGATAGAGATAAAGAGGGGGAGATATAAGGAGAAATATGGAGAGATAGAGATATAGGGAAATACATAGAGAGGAAAAGAAAGATATAGATATAGAGGTTTAGGAAGAGGAAGAGGAAGAGAGAATGAAAGAGAGGGATGTATAGAGAGAGGAATAGGCATAGAGATAAAGAGGGAGAGAGGAAGGTAGAGGTAAACATGAAGATAGATGGAGAGAAATAGATAGAGAGATGTAGAGAGATTTAGAGAGGAAGATATAAATATAGAGAGATAGAGAGGTAAAGGTAGAGATGAATATTGAGAGGTAGGGAGGTAGGAATAGAGAGATATGGAGAAATAGGAGAGATAGAGGGAGAGATAGAGAGGGAGAGATAAAGAGATATGGAGGGAGAGGGAGGTATACTAAGAGATATAGAGGGTGAGATAGAGTGATATATATATATATAAAGAGAATGAGGGAGAGAGATAGAGGTAGGTAGGTAGGAATACGGAGAGATAGATATAATGGGAGAGAGAGATAGTGAGAGATATAAATAGTGATATAGAGATATAAGGAGATATATATAGGGAGAGGGAGGGAGAGATATGGAGGTAGTAATAGAGAGATATGGGGAGATAGAGAGGAAGATACAAATATAGAGAGATACGGAGGTAAATAGAGAGAGAGAGGAATAGAGAGAGATAGTGAGGGAGAGGGAGAGATAGTGAGAGATATAGAGGGTAAGATAGAGTGATATATATATATATATATATATATAGAGAGAGAGAGAGAGAGAGAGAGAGAGAGAGAGAGAGAGAGAGATATGAA